>PVKA01043150.1:0-16937 GCA_004027165.1 Ctenomys sociabilis | reverse complement strand
CTCAGCAAATTAAAGCCCCTGCCAGCAGGTGCTGGGGCCGATGGTTTGATCCTTGGGTCTGCTGTGCCTGCCCCACCCCTGGGGAAGTGCTGAGATGGTGCTTGAGACTGGGCGTGGTGGAGCATGCCTATAACCCAAGCCCTTGGGAGGCTGTAAGTAGGTGGATCACTATGAGTCCAGTCCAGTAGTGAGACCCTGAACACCCCAGAGACCTTTCCCTAAAAATAAAAAAATAAAATAAAAACACCAGTAGCAACACTATAACTCTAGCATGTCCAAATGTTTGATGTATTTCATTGTAAAGTTTAGTTTCATGATAGCCTTTGACTTGGACTTGGAAGATGGAGCACCTAAGGTTTAAAATTGCCTTGCAAATGCAGCAGCTGTGACTTTTAGCAGGGCACTTACCCCCTCAGTGCTCCCGGTGTAAAATATCTTAGCATCTCTGCAGTACCACGAGCCCATCAAACAGTGTGTTAAAACCAGAGGCGAATGACAGGCTGTTGTGCATAGCTGCATGCACACATTGGCAAAGCAGCTTGCTTATAAAATGCACAAACCAAGGGCATCTTCCGTTGAGAGAATATAATGGTTTTTAGCTAGATATGACTTCTGTGCTTTGAAGAGAAATTATGCACATAGCCCAGTGGACTACAGCACCTACTTAGGCAGAGCACAGGGGCCAGGGTTTGATCCCCAGCACCACAAGCCATGCTGGGCCCACCCCCAGGGTATGCTGAGACAGTGATTGAGATTGGATGTGGTGGTGCATACCTGTAATTCCAGCACTTAGGAAGATAAAAACAGGAGGATCACTATAAGTCAGATCTACATAGTGAGACCTTGTATGTCCTGCACTAAATTCATTAATAATAATAAAATAAAATAAATATGTGCACTGAAATTCAGCTACTCAGATTATAACATTCAGAGAGAAATTCTAAATGTTCTGCTAAAGAAATATTTCTTGATTTTTTTCAATCTTAACTTGAAGCAGGGAATAGTATAAGTAGAATCAATGTACCATTCTAATAAAATTTTCTTTTTAATCATGTCTATTGAAAAATCTCTTTCTTCTTCTTCTTCTTCTTCTTCTTCTTCTTCTTCTTCTTCTTCTTCTTCTTCTTCTTCTTCTTCTTCTTCTTCTTCTTCCTCTTCTTCTTCTTTTTGGTGGAACTGGGGATTGAACTCAGGCCCTTGCACTTGCCAGGGAAGCACTTATTCCACTAAGCCATCTCCCCGGTCCTCTTCCTGTTTCTTATGTGTAGAAAGTGACCCAAAAGGCTCAGATACTAGGTTTAACCTAATTCCAACAGACTTACTTCCCTTTAATTATTATTTCCCTTAAATCAATCATGTAATGTTCATAAAGTTAGTCTTTGTCAGACCACAATTTATCATCTATGGCTAAGCCACATATTGTTCAAGAAAAGATTTTTAGGTGATTGAAATAGTTCAAAACTAAGGGCTGGCAAGATAGCTCAATGGACTAAGCACTTGCTTAGGCAAACGCAGGGACTGGGGTTCAATCCCTGGTACCAAATGCCACAGCGGCCCTGCCCCCCAGTCGCCATGCAATCCAGGCAAGGTGGAACACGCCTGTAATCCCAGCAGCTGGGGAGGTTGAAAACAGGAGGATCACTGCAAGTGTGAACTGCATAGTGAGACCCTGTACAAAATAATAATAATAATAATAATAATTAGTAGTAGTAGTAGTAGTAGTAGTAGTACAAATCTAGCAGTGAAAAGCAGCTTGTATGATCCTGGATGAGTCACGTGAGGTTCACATTTGACCCTGTGGAGAGCGCCCAGGCCAGGGCACTGTTTCCAGCCTACCAGTCAGCCATGACACCTACGTGGTGATTCACTATAGGAATCAAAGGCAGCTGCCTTGCCCTTGTCAGTGATTAAATCCAGTGCAAATTTAAAGCTAAATAGATCATGGTGAGAACAAATGGAGAGAAAAAAAAAAGAAAGATGGAAGAAAAAAGATTGAAGGCTGAGGAGATAGCTCAGTGGAAGAAGTGTAGTTGCCTGGCAACTGCAAGGTCCTGAGTTTGGTCCCTGGTACCAAAAAAATAATTAATTAATAAATAAAAATGAAAATAAAAGGAAGAAGAGTGAAGAAGGGGGAGATATGGAAGGAAGATGGGAAGGGAGCAGGGGTGGCTCAGAAAAAAAAAGCCATTACAATTTATGTAGAAGATATATGCAAAGGAATTTCATTTCAATTTGGTAATGAATAGAAACCTATTAAAGAATAGAGTGCTTAAAGGGGAATGTTCAAAATAAAGGCGAGAAATATGCATTAAAGATGGAAGTGAAGTGTGTGACCCCGTGGCTAAAACCAGAAACGCTGCAGACATGAACACCAGCATCTCCTTCCAAGTCACGTAGATACACAGTAAAATTATTAGTCCATAGAATGGGATTCTCAAACTCAGAAGTACAATTATTCTTTGAGAAACGAACTTACAAATTCAATGTAACTTGGCCTCTTTTATTTTTTTATTTTTAAATTTAAAAATTAATTGTTTAATGAACAAGATTCATATAGCTTTATTTTATTTTTTCATAATTTAAAAGCTTTAGTGAAGTGTGTTTGGCATCAAATATAATGCTCTTATTAAAATGTGAAAATTTTGAATCTTGGAGCTCTACATGTGTAAAACAATAGCACAAAGAAAATAGTGAATGTAAGGATCAATATGAGTTCACAACTATAAATTTCCCTCTAAGAACTGCTTTCACTGATGGCATCCCATAAATTCCGATAAGTTGTGCTTGAATTTTTATTGAATTTTAGATATTGTTTAATTTCTTATTTCATTTCACCTGAAACCCACTGGTTGCTGAGAAGGCTGTTGCTCAATTTCCATGTATTTTTCATGGTTTTTTGTGGTTGTTTTTGTCATTTATTCCAGTTTCACAGCACTGTGGTCAGATAATATGCATAGGATAATTTCTATTTTCTTGTACATACTTAAGCATGACCTCTGCACTAGCATGTGGTCTATTTCAGAAAATATCCCATGTGCAGCTGAATAAAATCTGACATTCAGGTAACTGAATCATATGGAACTCCAAATAACATCATCCCAATTAAAAGCTTTAGTTTAAATAAAACAAAAAACAGTGAAACTAAGACACTATTTTAAGTTCTGGACCCTTCCTCCAGCTTCCTATTACAAGAGCACTGAATATTACATATCCCAAATGGAAGACTAAGACAAAAGTATGAATGGAGCCATGACATTTCAGAAGACAAAGATTTCAAATAACTGAAGGATCCATCCAGTCTTCCTGGGACAAACTTGGCCTCTCTTTCTTTTTTTTTTTTTTTTTTTGGTCTTTTTTGAGACAGGGTCTCGCTATGCAGTTCAGGCTGGCTTTAAGCTCACTTTGTAGCTCAGGCTGGTCTCGAACTCACAACAATCCTCCTGCCTCAGCCTCCCAAGTGCTGGGATTACAAGCATGCGCCACCACGCCTGGCTTTGGCCTCTCTTTCAACACATGGGAATCCTCAGAGGCTGGCTGTTTCCCAAGGAAGAGCTGAGGAGTCAAAAGAAAGTAAACTCTGGCCTACTAAATTGACTTTTTTTAAAAGAGAGAATGTAGCGGTATCAATGAAACAAGTGGACTGTGTGTAATTACGATGGGGACTGAGCTACTGATTCAGGCTCTGGCTTATTTTCTACACCCTTCTAAGAAGGAAAATACTTCCAACCACTTTGGTAGGCTGCCCTAAAGAGTACAGTGTTTTGGATATAGATGTGAACATTGATGTCATAGGACATACACAGGCAATACACATATTAGGTAATTTCATTTTCCTCTTTCTACAACTTATATTACAATTTAAATCACAAGTCACTGACAAGTGTGACGAAGCTCATGATCCCCTAAGTATACCATGATGCACACATAATTACTACCATTTGGTTTATATTTCTAGATAGTCCTGTTATGTATGTGTCCATATTACTGTCATATATTTTATGCAGAGAAACCTGTATTATGTGTGATTTTATGTCATGCTTTTTTGTTCATCCATAAAAATTTCTTTCCCTGCTCAGGTAAGCACAGTGACTAGGGTTCGATCACTGGTACCACATGGGCCAGCTCCACCCCTGAGGACACTGAGCCAGTGAACAAGTCTGGGCATGGTGGCACATGCCTTTAATCCCAGCACTGGGGAGGCTAAAGGCAGAAGAATCAGTAGGAGTCTTATCTGAGCAGTGAGACCCTGTAGCAAATACATAAATAAATATTTGTTCCTTGGTTTTGGTACTAGGACTTGAACCCAAAAGTTTCACACTAATCTACATCAACAGTCCTTTCTAATATTCTTTTTTTTTGTCTTTTTGAGACAGGGTCTCACTATGCAGTTCAGACTGGACTTAAGCTCACTTTGTAGCTCAAGCAGGTCTTGAACTCACAACAATCCTCCTGCCTCAGCCTCCTGAGTGCTGGGATTATAGGCATGCACCACCACGCCTGGCTCCCTTTCTAGTATTCTACTCTATTCTATTCTGTTCCATTCCATTCTGTTCTATTTCATTTCGTTCCATTCCATTCCATTTTTAGACAGAGATTCCCTAAGACCTACAGTCAAGTTAAGCTTAAATGTGCACTCTTGATTCCTCAGCGTTCCAGAAGAGTGCTGAGACAATAGGAGTGTGTCATTACACCCAGAAGTTTTAATGACTTTTCTAAAATATTAAAAATTCAATGTTGGAGACATACACCTACTTTCTCTTAATTCACTGAATAGAAGGATTTGTTTTAACAGTGTTTGTGGACAGGCTATTATGTCTGCATCTTGCACAATGAATAACCACTAAGAATACAACAATATGCAATGTATTAATTATTTAAACTGTCCTACTAATTAGATTTTTTTTTGTGTGTGTGTGTGTGTGTTTTTGAGACAGGGTCTCACTATGCAGTTCAGGCTGGCCTTAAGCTCACTTTGTAGCTCAGGCTGGTCTCAAACTCACAACAATCCTCCTGCCTCAGCCTCCCAAGGGCTGGGATTACAGGCTTGCACCACCACACCCGGCTTTCTACTAATTAGTTTTGAAACTGTCTCATTGCTACTGGTTTCTCAATAAAATTATTTTAAAAATAAATAAAAACTAGAGAAAATATAATGAACTTCAATGCTCTGATCATAGAGTTTCAACAGTTCCCAATGCAAACATGTTTCACCCAGACCGAAACAAATTATCATCAAGAACAATTCATAATTGCAAATGACTTTGAGATATTTCACCAATGCATTGAGAGCCATCTCTCAACATATTGCAGATCAGTTCTGTAGTTGGCCTTGGACAGATCTGCACTCTCGCACTTGTTTTAATTTCTCTAATAACTACAAAGTATGTATTAATGTAACGTCTCAGAATAGGCAAGCACAAGTCAGAGCAGCCAGAGCTCTCTTTCATGTCCTCTGGAAAGATGCCTTCAACTCTTTGACCCAGTGATCATGTTGCCCTGAGATTAAAATGCCCAACATAGACTTTCCAAGGTCCCACAGCTACACATTCAACTGAGCTTAGAGATTTCTGGAAAGAGTGAAGTTCATTTCTAGGCTTTTCCCATGAGTGTGGCCTTTCTGTGTATTTTAAGCTATCTTTATTAACTTGTTGCACATCCTGGGGAACTTTTCAATCTCCTAATCAATGGACAGTGACCCAGCTTCACATTTTTTTTATTTTAAAGCATAATAATATCCTTATTTTAGCATGCAAATTACTTATAAAATTTAATATATCCAAAACCATTTGATGGGTAATCCTCTCTACTTTTCTTTTAATGTTTCTGTAGTATTTTATTCAATAGAGGGCACGTTGATCTCTACTCACGTTCATCCTAAAATTATCAAGGGCTTGAAAGGTTAACAGAGAAATGGTTCTTTTAACCTAGACTCTGAGGAAGTGTTTGTCTTTATGAGAAACCAACTTTTGCTCTTAACCATTTCTGGAAAAAAGCAAACATATCAAGAGGATTACTTGACAAAAAATTCAGTCAAAAGAGGAGAAAAGGAAAGGGTAGCGCTTCCTATTTTTCTCCTTGTTTGGTGTTCTTATTGCAAAGTGGTGCAAACTATGAAAAAGTAATTCACAATCCTATGATCAATTTAATCTTACTTTCCAGGAACCTTAGAACTCTCAAGACATCTGAGTGCCTCTCCTAATTCAGTGTTTGATTAACTAAGTGGTGGTTCCTGAATTATGAAAATCCCTAAATGGAAATTAAAAAGGGAAATAAAGTACAGGAAAATCCTTTATGAGAGAAATAACCATTATTAGAATCTTTGTATTATGACCTTGGTTAACAGAGAAAGAAGATTTCTAAAATCTGTTACTTGGTTGATTTTTAGGTCTATTACATAGGTCACTGTTCTACTCTGTTTGTTTTACCTGTCCTTATTGTTCACTATTTGCATCATGACTCCAAAAAATTAAACATGCCTATCTCCTAAATTCTCTTTATTCTGCTGGTTCCTACATTTTTGCCTCATTTTTCTGTCTTGTAGTTCATTTGATGAAATGCCTTGATATATTATTTCATGAAAAATCATTCACCAAAGCACTTTTTCTGATTATATCCCTATATTATTTAATAAACTCTTATAGCTTTCAATTCCCTACAGTCTGGATTTTCATCTAGTACACTGATTAGGTTAGGAGTAAATTACATAGTATTTCATTACATAAAATTTTTAACAATCATATATATATATATATATATATATATATATATATATATATATATATATATTCTCACTACACACAGTACACACAGCTCAGACTCACACTGATCACGTTTTCAGCTTCCCCATTGCTGGGATTACATGTATATACCACCATACTCTAATTCAGTGGTCAGCCCAGTTTGCCCCGGGTACAGGCCAGCACGGCATGTGGGACCAGGGATCAAATGAACTCTGGTTCCTACGCTTGCCAAAGCAAGTGCTTATTCCACGGAGTTATCTTGTCAGCCCTTAATATTTTTTTTTTGGCGGAATCAGAGATTGAACTCAGGCCTTTGCACTTGCCAGGGAAGTGCTTATTCCACTAAGCCATCTCCCCAGCCCCTGGATATTTAAATATTGAATAGTTTGATGTTATAAATACTACTACAATGAAATTTCATATGCATACTTACTTAAAATAAATTCTTAAACATTATATTGCAGAACCAAAAAATCTGCTTTTTACATGTGTGTTAATAATTATTGTTCAGTTGGACTTTCAATAAATGATCCTGCTTTTGAATTGTACTAGGCTTCACTAAAGATCTACTTCCACACATTACTTTGCAAAAAATACTTAGGAATTTTTAATTACAGATGCAAATTTTCAGTTTTACTTAATTCACTTGTAGTTTTGTTATTCATGAGTTTAAATAATTTTCATTTTAATTACATTATATAAAACCTTCTACATTGCCATTTCAGTTCTCACCAGCTTCTATGCGTGATGATTAGCCAGAAAAGGTTTCTGAGATTAGTGAAACGACCAATTACTTCATTGAGAGACTAGTTTCCAGAAATGAAAGACATAGTTCTGATTCTTCATGAAAACTGACACTTACAACATTTACATCTTTAAGATTTTTTTCTTACATTAATATCATCATCACAGGGATCAAGTAACTATACAGTTTGAAATAATGTGAAATGAATCTGAATTCATAAATTTGAAGTGTTACATAGAAAATACAAAGCCTAGTAGTTTCAACTTTCCCCCTAACACCTACCTGATCTTTATTTTTATTTTATTAGAGAGAGAACACAGAAGTTATCTTATATTTTATTGTTCTTGAAAACTGCTCGATTGCTTCTAATAGAGGATAATTTTCATGACCCAGCATCATGCTTTGAGCCTGAAAGATAATGCCTCTCTACATATAATTCCCCTGGGGCTGGAGTCGGCTTGAGTGTCATTGCTGAAACTGATCCTTCTTGCTTTTTACAGGAAAATTTCCTCGGCAGAGCATCTTTTGCTTGTTGAATCTGATATTCTTTTGCAGCCTGTGGGATGTTGTCAGGATAATATATTAGACTATTTCATATTATCACCTTGGGAGGTTTGCTATACTTTTGGCATTTTTCTGAAAAATTAGCAGTAAATTCAAGATAGTGCACAAACTTCAGGACATTTTTTTCATTTCCAATTTAACTTTAAAATCAGTTTAGAAAAATATAGATCATGTCTTTCTTAATCCATATGTTTAAGCTTTTAATAAGCAAGCATTGTGCCATGGTCAGAGTGGAAGTGTGTTGGAGAATGAATTCCGAGAATTCATTCACAAGCGTGGGGTGCCCACCAATAGGAAGTGAGGTTGGGCACCGGAGCAAGAATCAAAAGAGCACATTAACCGGGGTTCTATCCCTGATGTGCCTGGCCGGCCCCACCCTCTGGGCGCACTGGTGCAAGTCCGTAATCTCAGTGCTTGGAAGGCACTACTATGCCAATAACAAGCTTTGATATCTGAACTATTTTACTTGCCTACATTAACAAATAAAACATGTAGGTGTTCACTTGCTTTCTAAGCTTCAGGAATGAGGTGGAAGACAATCTTAAAGATAAGTATAAAATTCAAAAATCTAGAAGAGGCAATTATTCCTACTTCATAAAGGAGAACTTCATGCAGTTTCCTGCGGCCGGCCTCTGCCTCTCTCCCTACACTTCGGTGAGCGAAGGATGAGGTACTGCAGGTACCAAAGAGCCACTGTTTCATTTCGAGTGCCAGGGAAAACCAGGGATCTAACCAGGACCCTTCTGCTTGCCAGAGAAGTTGCCTTGGGACTGGAGCTCCTGCCAGCTCCTCAGTGATGATGAGTGAGGGCAGGGGAGGAGAGCACCGCAGTCCAAGAGCAGCTACCATGGGCAGAGAAGCCAGACGGCGCCCAAGCAACTCCCACAGCACAGGTTTCCCTCAAATCCAGCGCGACGTTCAGATTTCCCAATGCCAGGGCCGCTCTGCAGAGTATGCCCCTGCTCTTCCTGGGGCCTGCCAGCTGTCCTGGGAGAAGGGCTCAGCTCCTTTGGGTGCTGTTACTGCTTCCCTCCGAGATCCAGCGGTGAACGCTCTCAGGGAAGAGTAATGAGGGGTAATAAATCCCCAAGAAAGACCTACCCTAGGGATTATGCAGATGGCTGTGGGCTCCTGCGGGTGGGAGCCAGTCCTTCACTCAGTGTCTCTCTGACGAGGTTCTAGTAATGTTCACTTTCAACATTTCAGTTTTTATTTTGAATTTCAATTTTAGTTTGTAGAAGAACGAATAAAAGTGAAGCAAAAGCCATTTTAATAGGGTGAAGAATGGGGATAAAATCTGATTTTTATATATATATATATATATATATATATAATTTTGTTATTTTTGTAAGATTTTGTCTTAGTATATAATTTATTAACACAGATAACTGAAAATCAATTCTTTTAAAAAATATTTTTAAATCTTTCATTTATTTGGCACCGGGTCTCACTATGTAGCTCAGACTCATAGTGATCCCCCCTTTCAGTCTCCTCAGTGCTGGATTACAGGTGTGAAACACCAGGGAAAACCAGGGATCTAACTAGGACCCTTCTGCTTGCCAGGCAGACGCTTAGTCCACAGACCTCACCCCCCAGCTCCTGAAAATTGATTCTTTATGAATTAGTCCTGAGCCAGGAGAGACGATTTTGTTTTTTTCCTCCCAAAGCCAACGTAAACCATTGCGGAGAGAGTCAGGCAGTTCCTGAAGCCTGGGGTGAGTCCTTCCTTTGCAGAAACGCTGGGATGGATGAGATCAGGATAAGAGACGTGCTTACCTTACAGACAATGCTAAGTGCATACTGACAAACACAGAAGGACCTGGAATGCAAAACAAGACAAAGTTGTGTCAGGAGCTACTAAAAATGGTTTAGCGATCCATCTGCTTCATTAAGAAGTATCTTTGTGTAGAAACAGCCCAAGTGTCCTCAGCAGGGCACAGCAGAAGAAAACAAATAATGTCATATTCATATCACTGAATACAGTATAGAGAAAAGATTCCACATGAAATAAGAGGACATCCTGTACCAATTACACAAAGGAAAGCATAGAATACTTTGTGTAATATGATGCCCTTTTGTTAATAACCTTGAATGAGTAGAGAGCTACCTGAAATTTATGGGCTACTATGCACATTCATTTGTGTACTTGTTAATCAGTTTATCTTGGGGAAGACTGGATCAAACGGGCATACAAACAATTGTTCTCTTTGAATGAGGAGACAAGGAAATTATATATTTTTTGAAAAGTTGTTTTCTGCTTGCTTTTTATAGTTTTACCACTTTTCTTAAAGCAGTACCATAACCGATTGATTGCACAGATAGGCATCCTTCCTTTTTAAAAAAGTAAAACAGCAATATGTAAAGCGCTTCAAATTTAAATATATGCAAAAAGTTCAAAGTTCAACTATATTATGCAACACTTTTATATACAAGGCAATAGAAGTGATAACAAAATCTGTGTACACAGCCAATACCTACATTGCAACTCTGCCTTCAGAATCAAATATTTTATTTTTTCCCTTGATTTTGAGCTTGCTTTGGTAAGCTTTAATCACGTTGCAGAGACTACTGATTAAAATTCACTCAGATCATAACAATCTAGGAGGTAAAATTTAGTGATTAGGTAAATCAGACTATAAAAAAAATCTTTGGTGAGGGTCTGGGGAGATAGTTTGACAACGCTAGTGCCTGCCATGCAGGTGCAAGGACCTGGGTTCAATTTCTGGTATCACATGACATGCCAGAACCTGGCATGGTGGTGGTGTACACCTTAATCCCAGTGCTGGGGAGGCTGAGACAGGAGGATCATGAGGAGTCTGAGATGTGTATAAGATCCTGTATCAATATAAAATAAATAAAATCCTTGGTGAAAGCATTCATTATTTTAAATGCTGAGTGTGACTTCAAATATTAACACTTGGCCACATGTCATCCCTGCTGTGTGCTCACTGTCTAGAGCACAACTATACAAGGGGCAGAATTTCTCCTCAGTAACAATGTATGAATGAATGGATCATTCCATGACTGTGCAAAATAGTGTATATTTTCTTTGCTTTTTCAATTTAAAGCAAAATAAACTCCAAATTGCAATCATTTGAAAACATTTTATATTTAAGCACATATAAGTATGAAGCAAGCATTGGGAGATGAATTATTACCTTTTCTTGCTTTGGATATTTGGTAAGGTAACTGTCATAAAAATAATAAACATGCCTAGTTAAGAATATTTTACTGCAGCATAGCTGTACATAGGGATTAACTTGTGTGTCATGAAAGCCTGGAATCAGGTATTTTTGAAATGTAATAAAACATGAAAACTAAACAATCTTGTACTCAAGGATTTATGTTAGTTTAGGAATTTAATATAGCAGGTTAACAACTATCATTGCCCATTATATTTCCAGTTGTTTTCCTTCATCCAGGCCTAACACTGGCAAAATATAGTGACCCAACTCTAGCACTCCAAAGGAAAATTTAAAAAATTCTTTGTGAATCTGAAGGCATATCCCAGCTCTGCATCATTTCTTATGACTCAACAATTATTGTTGTATTTCAGAAAACAGATTCAAGAATGCTAAAAACATCAGTAAAACTATCCTCCAAATAATATTTCTGAATATATCAGAGCACAGACAGCTGTACAGAAAATGAGTACTAAAGTAGGTAAGGTGATGTTATTAAATTTAGTTTCCTTGAAAAATTAAGGAAAAAACTAAATAAACTCATATTTTTGTAAATTTCTAGAGACCATTCTGAAAACTAGTGTAAAATTTTGTTTTAATTTTTCATAAAATAAAACTCGTTATAAAAGGAATTATTCTGTAGAAAACATGCTTGTTACATATTCCATAGAAAAGATCAGAAACATTTTTAAGATATGTTCATGTTTTGTTGACAATATATTTGTGTTCATAAACTGTGCGCATAGAAAATCATTAATAGTGGCTAGATGTGAAAAAAGTAAGATTAGTGATGAACTTTTATATTTTTTGTGAGTTTTTGTGTTACTCTAATTTTATAAGATGCTCATGTATTACTTCTATAACTAAAATTATTTTTCCTTAATGATTGGCAAATTCCAAATCTGTTAGTTGTATTCTATAATTATAAGAATGCTAAAAAGAAATACCATAATACATGCTGACAATTAGGTTGTTGGCATCTAATATCTCCTGTACAGTCTGTGCGTAGACACCTCATGTTTGCCGAAGATCTATGCTGTCCTCTGGCCTTTGACATAAACACCCTCTCCTGTGTAGCAGTCTACACTAATTCACTTGGCTGGGTAAATGACCTGCATTTCTCAGAGAAAATTCACAAGACCTGGGGCACAGCTGTTTTCTCTCTATGGACACAAATTGTCCCTGGGATACTTCTTCCTCAGGAGGCGGTACTTATTGATTCAAACCTTTGATAGTTTTACATCTGATAAGTACTTTCTCAGAAGCCGGTCATTATTTCTAGGAATAATGGCTGGTCTTCTGAAAAGTCTGATATTTTGAGTTTTAATATTTTAGATATTAAGTATGTGTTGAGCACCAAGTGTGCTTGAAGCATGGTCCTGCACAGGCAGTCACATGTTCAGCGGTTGTAATGTGGGGTCCGTTAAGTGGATCCACCATGAGAATATAGTGTACAAGGGCTGGGGAGATGGCTCAGTGGAATAAGTGCTTCCCTGGCAAGCACAAGGGCCTGAGTTCAATCCCTGATTCTGAAAAAAAAAAAAGAAAATATAGTGTACAGTCCTTGGATTGAAGGAGTTCAAATGCTGCCACATTTTATGTGTACCACAAAGTAAGAACAAATAAAACAAGCTGAAGAGTCATTTCTTAGTACCTTTATCAAACCTCACTTTTCATTATTTTATACAACATGTTAGTATGCTTCTACTTTGAGTGCAGCTTGTCCTATGAAAGCAATTGTGAATTTTTTCACTTGACAGTTCAGATGAGTTCTACGTTGGAACACACACATTTGCAGGTTTAGGAGCAATTCAAATTGTAGACTTTTGCAGTAGGGGTGGTACATCTATATCTGTAACTTCACCTGTATGTAACTGTAAATCTGTTTATGAAGTAATGTCTTCCCAACTATCTCTGGAAAATAAGTTTTTAAAAAAATTTCCTTTTCATCGTGGGCTGATATTTTATGTAAAAAAATAAGAAAACATGATGAACTGTTAGAAAAATTAAATATGGGGAGAAAGACCAGCATGAACCAAATCGTGCACTCGAATGTGGTGATGGTGCCCACTTTCTTTCTGCTATCTGAAACTCTCCCTGTAACTTCTGCATTTATCTCATTGGGGACATTATCAAACAGTCTATCAGGAAAAGTGATCGTTAAGCTTCATTTTGAGGCCTTCCATTCCATAACAGTTGACATCCGAAACAAAAAAGATGGCTCTAGTGCAAAGAAATCCATTATTAAAGCACATTTTGTCATAAAAGTAAGGCTTCCACAAACCCATTTTTGCTTAAGATTCTGGGTAACTATTGTAATTACTGAAATTAGAATACATGTAAAGCAGAGCTGAGTGAAGCTGTCTTTGATGTAAGATGCTGATGCTGCAGAGTTTTATTAGTAACAATGATTTATTATTTAGCTTACAAACTCTACGAGCTAACTGAGCTGTTTATCAGAGGGCTTCTAAAAAATGCTACAAGGAACAACAAATGAAGAAACTCTACTGCTACCTAAGTCTTATCTTTCACATTAGTGTAATGAAAATTATTATTTTCTTGGAGGGTTGTGTTTATTTTCAAACTGAACTTGTAGTTACGTAATGTTTGCCTTTTACTCTCTACAACTTGGTATTTTATATTTGTTACTCTCTGCAGAAAATTAAGCTTCCCAAGCCTGAAAAATTAGACCTATATTTAAACACTTTGATGTTACTAAATTATAGTCTTTGAGGAACTAAAAATGAAGAGAGATTTATCTTTTTTAAGTTATAAGGTTTCAAGTGGAAGCAGGGGTTAACCAACTAGAGAGAATTTAAGTAATAATTTATGATAGGTAAATACTAGGTGATAATGTCTGCTATAAAGTTATAATGATCATTAATGTGATCATATATGACATGATTATATGATAATGTGTGATAAATAGTTATAATTATTTAGATCCTCATAGCTTGATGTGATATCATGGCAGACAGATCTACCCTAATTTCTGAAACATCTAGGGAAAGTAATATAAATGTTTTCAGAAGCATAAAATGTAATCAGAACAAAGTATTTATTTTATTCCCAGAGTTGAAGAACAAATTTACTTACATTTCTTGCAGAATGCAGAAGTTTCAAACCATAAATATAAATCCTACAAGCTAACTTAAGAAAGACAGGAAAAGCTTAAAAAGCAACATTTTAACTGACAGTAGGTCATAAGTGTATGGCAGAAAAATATGAAATAATAGATCAATTTTACTCTTCCACAGACAATTGTGAAACCAAAGCTATTGAATCTGAAGAAGGTAGTGTGCACATTCCACTCTACGTGAGGTGTTATCCATGGCATTCAGGGAGTTTTCGCACACTGGACCCAGTATCAAGTGTTACTAAGCAGTGTAATGCTACAAAATGAGTGAGGCAGCTATGAAGACACATAAAGAGTGCTATTTACGTGTGTATGGATTTGAATAGTAGCAAACCACATTAGAACATTATTTAGCTCATACCATTAGCAACAAAAACATAAAAAGGAATAATGTATATGTGTAACTTAAGCGAATAATTATAATCCCTGCATGACAGACTATAACATAATCGTAGAAACAAGACTTGGTAAAGAAGTAAACACAGTGAATCTACACTTTAAGGAGAAACATCTCTTCACCCTGTGGAACTTACACACTATGTCCTGGGGCTGAGGGTACACAGGAAATTCCCTTCCAGTTCATAAACACTACCACATTCAAGAAAAAATGTAAAGGAACAATTGTAGGATTGTGCCAGACTAGGGAAGACTTGCCAGATGTCATCTGGATGTGATTCTGTTCACACTGTACTTTCGGTGGCACTGACTTCAAACTTGAGGATGTGGTCATGTCACTTACAGCAAAACAAATTTGTTCGTTCAGAGTACCAATCAACTATACAACCTCAGGCAAACGGGCTGGATTACTACAGTTTGCCATAAAGACACGAAATGAAGGATCTTAGAGAGATAAAGAGAAAACACACACACTCTCTTGCCCCGTTTCTTTAATAAGACTCCCACCTCTACCATTTTTCAAGGACAAATTCCTAATAAAACCTACTATATTCTTCCTGTTGATGATAAGCAGAGACCTCTTAAGTGTTGGAGAATGAACGTGCGTGCATGCTTTTGCTATAACTAGTAAACCAGGTGAGTTTCTACGCTATTCAGATCTTTTGTTTTCCAGTAATTAGAATGTACAAGAAAAACTGGCAGGGTAAATATAGCATTAATTTCACCTGTCTTGTTTTAACTTCTGTCACTGCATTATTAAGTTGAGTGCTGCGATTGAATTCAGGTATTTGAATTATAAACAGTATTCTAAAAATCACTATGAAACATTAGCTATTTTGAAAAGAATATCCCCTCTTGAAAATTATGGAAATTATGTAATTTTTCTTGAGGAGTTTCTCTATCTTATGATGTTAAGTGATGCTTTTCCTGTGCATGAGTTATAGATGTTTTTGTGTGTGTGCAACTGGACACTGAACTCAGGATGAGTCTTTTGACCTACAGCAGGACACTTTGCCTCTAGAGTCTTTTTTTTTTTTTTTTTTTTTTAACAGAAGCAGAGTTTGAACTCAGGCCCTTGCATTTGCCAGGCAAGTGTTTATTTTACTGAGTCATCTCCCCAGCCCCTGAGAGATATAGATTTATCTGGCACTCATAGTCAAGAATTATAGCAGAAATGGAGACAAAATCATGAGTGGCCAACGTATCTGGGACTGCTATATTCTAGAACAACTTGAAGCTCAGAGAACTGCTGCTAGTGTTCTGTCCAACTTTCTCAGGGCTTCCGAACTCATTCTCTCTCATCAGGGTCAGCATCAGAAATGTACGCCAGGAGAGAACAGGAGCGTATCTTCTCCATATTGATATTATACAGGATTTATCAAAAGTACAAAGGCCATCCATATTTAAGGAGTGGAGGGGCTGGGAAAATAGCTTGGCAGTTTAAGTGCCTGCCTGGCAAGTGGAAGGATCCAGGTTCAATCCTCAGTACAGCATGTTATGCCAGTCAAGAACCTTGGGCACACTGTGCAGGTCCCTAAAATTGAGAGAGGTGGTGCATGCCTGCAATCTCAGCACTGCGGAGGCTAGGATAGGAGGATCACTATGCATCCAAGTTGCATAGTGATATACTATACTAAATTATTGAATAAATAAATAAATAAATATATTTTAATTTTTTTAAAAGAAAGGAATGAAAAAACTGTCTGCTACTATGCATACAGGGATCCTAATGTTCTTTTGTTATAGTTTTGCTGTCTTTCTAGGAGTTATTTCTAGAAAATTTAACTGTGTTAATCATTCTGTTGGTTGTAAATCTTAAAAAGGAAAACTAGAACCTAAAATAATTTTACTCTTTGAAAGAGCTCTTACTTTTTTGTGAGCTTAATAAGTTTCCTAAAATTCTAGAGTCAAGATACAGCCACATGCACTTATCTATAGTCATTTCAGCTATGCCTTATGGAAGGTGAATCAGAAAGTCCTTAGGAGGTCAGCATGGTTGTGCATGTCTGTAATCCCAGCACTGGGGAGGCCAAGGCAGCAGGATCAGTGTGAGCTCAAGATCATCCTGGGCTACAAAATGAGCTCAAGACCAACCTGAACTGCTAGTGAGACCCTATTTCAAAATGACAAAGAAAGAATGAAAGAGAAAGAAAGAAAGAAAGAAAGAAAGAAAG
>PVKA01043149.1:0-16795 GCA_004027165.1 Ctenomys sociabilis | reverse complement strand
TTTTGTCTTTTTGAGACAGGGTCTCACTATGCAGTTCAAGCTGGCCTTAAGCTCACTTTGTAGCTCAGGCTGGTCTCGAACTCACGACAATCCTCCTGTCTCAGCCTCCCGAGTGCTGGGATTACAGGCATGCGCCACCACGCCCGGCCTCCCATCACCTCTTTCATCTGTTAGGCGGCAGTACTTGTGTTCAAACAGGGTCCCACTGAAGCGTGCAGCCCAAGCCAGGCGGAAGAGTCTCTGCAGGTCTCTTCACCTCTCCAGGGCAAACTGCCTGAGCCCAGACACACATCAGCACTCACGTTCTCGCTATTCCTTCTCCTTCTTAAATTTCGTTTAGTTGGAGAGATGAAACCCAGGGAAGGACTCAGGCACAGTGGGAAAACTGCTCTGCTGCAGAACTACATTCCCAGACCTTTCTCCTGTGTTTAAAAAAGAAACAATGCCCAGCCAGGTAGCTCGGCCAACTAAAGCGCCTCTTTAGGCAGAGTGCAGAAGTCAGGGTTTGAGCGCTGGGCGTGCCCTGCCCGCCCCGCCCCCGGGATGCCCTGAGACTGGGCGTGGGTGGCATGCACCTGTAATCCCAGCGCTTGGGAGGCTGGAGACAGGAGAATCACTATGAGGCCAATCTATGTAGGCAGACCCTGTAGATACTGTACTAAATATATTAAAATAAATAAATAAATAAACAAAGCAAGCTGCGGGCAGTGGTGCACGCCTATAATCCCAGCACTCGAGGGACTGCGGCATGAGGATTGCCACAAATTCTAGGCCGACCTGAACTATGCAGGAAGACCCTATCTCAAAACAAACCATAAATAAATGAACAAAACTAGCTAAGATTAAAAAAAAAAAAAAAAACTGGCTAAGATTAAAAAAAAATAAAAATCTGGTCAATACTTTTCCTAAACCATCTTGCAAAGCATAAACTGTACACTTGGAAAAACTTTTTTCCTCTGTTCATGCTGTGAAGGCGAGGAGACAACAGGTGTGCCACTTACTTATTTATTTTTTTATTTTTATTTTTTTCTGTATTTTAGGGAAGGGTCTATGGGGTGTTCAGGGTCTCACTGGCAGATTGCACTCATAGTGATTCTCCTGTTTACAGCTTCTCAAGAGCAGGGATTACAGGTGCATGTCACCACACCAAGTCTCAATTGCCCTCTCAGAGCTTTCCGGTGGCCTGGCCAGCACTGCAGACCTGGGGATCAAACCCCTGGCTCCTGCACCTGCTTGCAGATGCTTTAATCGGCTGAGCTATTTGACCAGCCTGTGTGTGCCATTTAAAACTCAGTAACCAGGCATTTTTAAAATGCTGTCCATGGCTGTTTTCTGCTATGACAGAGTTGAGCAGTTACGAGCTCAACTTACTGCATCTACCTCAAAACTAGAAGGGCATTGCCTGCTCTCTGCAGAGAAGGCGCACCCTCTGCTTGCCGCAGTGCCCTCTGACAGAAGCCCGACACCTGGACCATTCGAAATCTTTAGGGGCTGGGGAGATGGCTTGGTGGAATAAACACTTCCTTGGCAAGCGCAAGGGCCTGAGTTCAGTCCCCTGTTCCGTCAAGAAAAACAGTTAATGCTTAATTTTTTTTTCTTCTTTTTAATTTTTTTTTTACCCAATTTTGCATGCTTCTATCCGGTAATTTGAAAAATTCATTTAAAGATAATACTATGCAATATAACAGCCACTGCTGAATTCCTTTCATTTTGTTTAGTGAAATTCTGAGGGAAAGTTGTTTTTTTTTTTGTTTGTTTGGCTTTTTGAGATAGTGTCTCACTGTGTGGTTCAGACTGGTCTCAAACTCACAACTATCTTTCTGCCTCAGCCTCCAGAGTGCTGGCATGCACCATCATGCCCCCTGCGAAAGTTATGTTTGATAGTATATTGAAACCTGATAGAGTCATGCACTGCTTGATGAGGGGATTGTCCTGAGAGGGATTTGGGGGAGGACCATGCGGTGGTACACACATCAGAGCACAGTTACACTAAGAGCAGGTGTCACACGGTCACTGTAGAGGCAACGCAGGACACTCCCACCACGTAGTGGGGCCACTGGTGACAGCAACATCCTATGCCTCATAGAGGACAATCAAAAGATGACAGCGACAATCCTGGAAGTTGGGTGGCTTTTCTGTGTAGCCCAAGGAGAGAGGAGAAAAACAGGGCAGACACTTCCAAGCCAGCCCCCAGTTTCAAGTTCAGCAGGTGACGCAGCGAAGGGTGTTCTCTGTGCTTTCTGCCCATGTTGTGTTAGGACTAGGAATACTGATAGGTTTTTCAGCAGCACAGTAAAGAGATAGGAAAGGTAAAAGAAGCCCAAAGACACAGAGGGGGTGGAGAGTTGATGGGGCAGGTAAATCCTCTGCCCTGAGACAAAAGAAAAAAGGTTGAGGCTTTTACGAACTTCTCTAGGGGTGAAGCTTGAACGGGATGTTTAGAAGAATCTGAGGAGCATTTGGGGTCTTCCCTGGGGCAGCAGGCCTGAAAGATGAAAGCAAACTGCACCTTGGGCTGGGTTGGAGAAGAAGGGGGAGGTGGTCTCTGGGAAGAAGAGCTGTCGTTTTCAGGGCTCCAGTCATATTAGATGACTACCATAATAATTCAGCAACTCGTGCTAGGACCAGAACCTATCAAATATAACTCAGGACCTTGCGCTTGCCAGCAGGTGCTTGCGCTACTGAGCTATATCCTTGGCCCAACTGATTTTTTACTACTGAACTCAGGACTTTGCACAACTTGCACAAGAGGGGCTTGTGCCACAACTTTCTGCCCTTTAGCTGTGTATCTGATGACAGACATTGGGTGCCCTGTTTTATCCGCCCTGTTCCCCAAAGGTCAGGCTCACGTGTTTCCCTGGCAAATCAATGCAAGATGGGCAGAGTGCACATACACATGCGTTTCCCTCCAGTACAACTTGCTAAAGAAAAAAAAAAAAAAAAAAACCCACAAAAGAGTTTCAGCTCCCCAAGATCCAAAGAGCCCTTTGCAAAAAACAGAAAGCTTCACACTCAGAAAAATCTGAGCTGATGGCAAATTAATTCCCCTGTTTTTCTCTTCTTTGGCCCCAGGAAATAGGAGGCAGTCCTTGAAAGCACTTGGATGGTGTGCACCTGAGGCCTTTGATCAGCAGAGACAGCGGAAAAACCTCCCCCCAACAATATTTCTAATATTAGGTATTTAACCACAGGCTTTTGCACTGAAGTACATTGCCAGCACTTTTTTTTTTTTTTTTTTTTTTTTTTTTTTTTTTTTTTTTTTTTTTCCAGAACTGGGGGTTGAACTCAGGCCCTTGAGCTTGCCAGGGAAGCATTTATTCCACTGAGCCATCTCCCTGGCCCACATTATTTTATTTTGAAAGAGCTAAGTTGTTTGTGAAACTGCTAAATCTCCCAGATTGGGCTGGAATTTTCAATCTTCCTGCCTCAGCCTCCCAGACTGCTGAGATTACAGGCATGCACCAACCGTCAATCCCAGCTCTTTCTTAACAGTGGAGTGAGATGCCCAGCGAGAGCCATAGGAAGAGGTTGCCTCCATGACTGGAAGAAGTAAAAATGCCTAGCACATGAAGGAGAAAATAACGTGGTGAGAGCTACAACGAGAAATTTCTCCTTGCCCTCATTCTGAGATTGCAGCAGAGAGATACTTTCTCAGGGGAAAAACATGATGTTTTAGGTCAAGGCCTTTGAGTTTCCTTCCTGGAGCTTTCCTTTCCGGCCAAGCACACCACCACTGATTGATCCTTAGTTAATGGCTCATCAATGAAAGACGGTTCACATGACCACTCTGGAGACCAGCCTGCGCGGAATGACAGTATCTCTTGGGTGGAACCGTTTTGGTGGAACCGGGGATTGAACTCAGGCCGGGGAAGTGCTTATTCCACTGAGCCATCTCCCCAGCCCCCATTTTTCAAATATTAAAGCAATATTGGCCTGGTAAACACTGCAGCCAGCCAGGAGAGACTGCTAGGGTTTCTCTCTTCAGGTTTCCCCAGCTTCCCCTTTCACCCCAGAACCTGGGCACCGCAGGAGCTCTGGAAGAGTTGGAAAGAGTTTGGAGTCAGGAGAACACTCGGGCAGGCTCTCCCAGGCTGGGCCTTTGGAAGGCGCTGAGGGAGGCTGAGGAAAGGCAGGTGGGAGCGGGGGCTGTGGGACAGACAGTGCAGCAGGTGCCACAAGGAGTATGCCTGCCAGAACCCCAGGAAGATAGAGGCTATCCACCCACCCCAACCCGAGTGTCTGGGGTCAGGGGCAGACGGAGATGAAGGGAGAGTCACAATCCAGAGAAGTCCACCCACTCCTCCTGAGGTATGAGGGAGAACAGGCTGGTTCAGCTTCACACAGCACCAAGATGGCAGATGGCAGGGCCAGAAGGGGGCTGTGCCAGTAGGCACAGGGCGGGGCCGGCTCACCAGGCCACTTCCGCCTGAGCTCCTGGGCCCGGTGTCTGCACATATCCTGTGTGCTGAGTGTCAGGGGCCCAGGTCCTCTTGAGGGAAGGCAGTGTGCAAGAAGCTGCAGCGTAGACGCGGGGCTGGTGTGGAAGACACCCACCATGTAGCTGCCAAGGAGGGGCGCACTGCCCACAAAATGGGAGACCCCAAGAGGCTAGCAGCTTTGGGCTGCACAGGCACAGGTGTCCCCCAAGGGACAGGGGATGGGTCAAGAAAACCGAGGGTGATTTTCTCCCGTGGGTGCTAGACAGCTGCCCTTAGTTGGTGATAACTGAATCATGCAGTTGTGCTGGCACGTGCTTGCAATCCCTAGGGAGGATGAGGCAGAAGGGCCGCCATGAGTAGACCAGCCTGGGCTAAGTAGGGACTTCAAGGCCAGCCTGTACCTAAAACAAAACAAAAAAGGAGGCAAGCCTGGTAGCGCGTGCCTGTCATCCCAGCAGAGAGGGCTGGGGGCTAAATTCGAGCCCAGCCTGGGCCATTTCGTGATGTAGAGAGAGGCTGTCTCAAAAATAAAGAGCTGGGGATGCTGTTCAGTAAAGATATGCTGCAGACCACCCCAGGGAAAGAAGCAAGGAAGGAGCAACAAGGAGGGGAGGCAGGGAGGAGAAACAGTATTGCTCCAGCATTAAAATATTATTTTTATTCTCCACCAAGTAGAGGCCAATAATCCAATAAGCCAGGAGTTATTTTTCAGCATTAGAAATTAAAAGGTGCTAAGAAACGTGAAAAAAGGAAGGAAGGAAGGAAGGAAGGAAGAAAGGAAGGAAGGAAGGAAGGAAGGAAGGAAGGAAGGAAGGAAGGAAGAAAGGAAGGTCTAGACAGTGTCCCCGGGCAGCTGCCTCTCAAAAGGACTGGCCCGCGCGTTAAGTGATTGTTTTGAACCTGTGAGGTGTTGAAGGCTTACACCTGGACCAAGGGCCTCCAGCGCTGGGGGTCTCCAGGCCCCTGCGGGATTCACCATGGGGGAAGACTTGGGGGGCGGGGACACCATTCCTGGTACTAAGGCTTGAATGCTCAAGTAATCCTTTTCTCTCCTAGAGACAGGTTCTCACAGTGTTGCCCCAGGCTTGGATCTCCTGGGGTCCACTGATCCTCTTCCCTCAGCCTCGGGGGCAGCTGGGACTCCTTTAGAAATAACATGTATGTCCCAAAGCCCTGTCACCCAGGAAAGAGAATTAAAACTGCACAGTCATAGCAACAGCTGTGCAGAACCAACAGTCCACAGGCCTCCCTCCCTCAGGCGCCTGGCCCAGGCCTCTGGGGTCTCAGGCCAGCTCTAAACAGCTGCAGAGGCTGCAAGTTCCCGCTACCCCTGAGGCCCTTGGAGGCCTTAGCTGTTACTCCACGGGGCAGAAGTAGCCCAGGAGCTTCCCCAGCACAGCTGTGACCTCCCCTGCCTGCCTGGGCCTCCTGCTCTCTGCCTCACCGACAAAGAAAAAAAAAGAAATTTTAAAGCAGCACTTCCGGTTATGTTCAAGGAAGACTTGGGCCACTTTATTATTAAGCAATTTTCTCTTCCTAAGAACCAAAAAAAAAAAAAAAGGCAAACCCACGTCCCTGCGAGGGTGAGCAGCGATTTCACTGTCAGATCGCCTATTTTCTTAAGCCCTTAATTAAGCCTTCCGAAAGCTTGGCCTGGGTTTAATTTTGCATTCCGACACAGAAAATCCAGTGTGTTTTAACATTGTCGGCCTCGGCTGAAAAGGAAACTGTAAATTTATACAGTCTGGGTTTCCAAGAAGACACAAAAACCAAAACTGTCAATTGCATTTTAATGAGTCTCCGAAAGGGGGCTGGACGGCACCCCTCCCCCTTCCGGCCCCTGCAGCGCCCCCCCTCCCTGCTCCTCCCCCTCGGTCTACTCACCTGCTCCCCTCCCCCAGACTTCCTTGCCCCTCCTCCCCCAGCTCCCATCCCCCTCCTCCTAGTCCTCGCCCTTGCCTAGCTTGGTGGGTGCGACGCCAGAGCCTCTCCCCTCCCCCAACCCCTCCCCCGCGCGCCGCAGCCGGAGCTGGGCGGGGGCGGGGCGCTGGGCCTGCCGAGGTCACGTGGCCCCTCCGCCTCCAGCCTGTTCTTTGTTCTGAGGTCAACCCGCGCCCCGGCGGGGAAGGAGCTACCGAGGACCTTCGAAAAGCAGCGCAGTCTACTCCCCGCCCCCACCCTGGGCCTCGGGGGCTGCGACCCCGACTCTGCAGAGTGGGGCTCACATCTCCTGGGAAGGGGTGAGGGTCTGCAGAGCCCGGGGAGCCTCTGGGGAGAGGGAACATCTGAAACGGGGGTGCTAGGCGCCGTCCGGGAGCAGTAGGGATGGGGAACCTGGCGCTTCAACTTCGAGAGCTGTGTGTTCTGTAGGAGGGCCCAGGAGGGGTCTGGATTTTTACTGAGGAACCTGGGGTTCCAGCAGAACGGTTTAGGAACTGCTGCTGGGGCTCTCGCCCTATGACGACCCACCCCCCTACCTGGGCCAGGGAGCTACTTGCGCGCATGCGCCGTCCCGTGACTGTCCCCAGAGGCTGCGATGGGGTGATCCAGCCCTGTAAAGTGGCTTGGGGTGCGGTGGCTGCAGAAGTCTTCTGTCACTTCCTGGGGTTCTGCGACTTCGCGGGAAGGGACGCTCACTCCTCAAAACGAAAATTTCCAGAGAAACTGATGTTAACATTTCGGAACTTGGCCAGGGAGCTAGCTTAGTAAAGCACTTGCCTGACAAGCTCAGGGTCCTGAGTTCAGTCCCCAGTAGTGCAAAACCAAAACGAAACAAGCTACTTAAAAAAAAAAAAAAAAAAAAATCGGTTTTCTGGGCAGGGCGGAAAACAAAACAAAAAGCAAAAATAAACCCTCCATACCAGAAAAAAAATGTTACGCCCATAATTTCAGCACTCCGGAGGCTGAGGCATGAGGATGGTTGACAGTTCAAAGTGAGCTGGGCTACAAAGTGAGCTCAAGGCCAGCCTGCATTGCATAAGGAGACCCTGTATTAAACAGACAAAAAAAAAAAAAAAGAGAGAGACGGAGTTGGGGGTGAAGGCAAATCCAAACTTGAGCTCACCCTGTGTGAATAGTTTGGAATTGTGATTTGCTTACCTACCCTTAAAAATATTTTTCTAGGTCATCAAATATTTTTCAGTATGTCTAGACCAAAGGCTCAAGTCGGCCCTGTCGGATTCTGAAGGGCAGAGTGGAGTCACTGTTTCCTATGGCCAACGCGCTCTTAACTTTTAAGGGAGGAGCGTGGCTTGTGAAGCTGAGACACACGGAGCACAGCCTCAGCTGTGCCCTCTTCGACCCCCCAAACGCAAAAGAAATACAATGTATGCAAAGTAACCCCCAAGTGCGCCGTTACCTGAGATTCAACAGAGACACCCCTCCCGCAGCATCCCCTGTCCTCTCAGCGCTGTGGTGCCCTGCCTGGTTCCTCCGTGTGCCCTAGAAGCCCGGTGTTCATTGTGGGATTAGAGGTGTCACCTGCCCTCCGAGGCTAAAGAAAGCACTTTGTGTTACCTATCCGCAGGCACTGGCTACTTCAGTAGGAAACACAAAAGGAGAGATGGGAGAACACACGAACTCCACACAGGGTCACCGAATCTTTTGCAAATATTCATACAGTGGGGTTTTATTATTGTTATTATTTTAATTAATGACTTAGTAATATGACATAATCAATTGTAGATGTTTACCCCAAAGAAACTGAAGCATATGTTGACAGACAGCTGCAGGAATGTTCAGCACTATTTCTGAGATCCAAAGGCGTGGAAATGAGCAGTTTTCCTCTACACTGATGCACAAAGCACAGCCCAGCCATACAACGGAAGAGGACCAAAAGTCCTGGCAAGGAGTTCGTGAACTGGGTCGGGGCAGCGCCAAAGCGCCAGTGCAGCCCGTGCGTAATATCCGGTTTCGGTTGGCTTCGATGTCCAGAAAGGCCTTGCTTTCTCAGCCTAGCTTTGCTGAGCTCTTGTGTGGTGCCTGCTGCCCCGAGAAATGCCCAGATGTGCATGTGCCAGGGAGACCCGCATCTGACAGGATGTCACGCTCCTGAAATCAGCCTTCCCTGGCCTTGTGTGACAAACTGGCACTTTCTTGTTTACCTACATATTTCCTCAAGCAAGTCACCACCCCTGGGGCTGGACTGCCAAGCAGCGAGGTTCTGAGACTGAGACGCACACCTCCCTGCGCTGAAACACAGCAGTGGAGACTTGGCCTTGAGCCCACGGCTGTTGGCCCAGAGGACATTAGGCAATGTCTGGTGTCACAGACAGGGTGGGACGGCCGGAAGTTGCTGGGCAGCGCTCAGGGATACTGCCAGAGGGCATAGGGCAGTGTCCACCCCACAAGGCCCAGAACGCTGCCCTCAGGTCGGGAGATGTGTGTCATCTAGAGGAGCAGGCTCCGAGCTCTCAGGATCCGCCCACGCTGCCTACCTAATGAGCTATTTGAAGTCCAAGTCCATTTAGGCTGTGTAGGCTGCACAGAACCTGAGGGTGGTTTGATACACTCATTTTAATAATTTTGTGCACCGAATGAAGTTTCTCAGCCTGGAATTTCCCATTGTGTTGCGAAGTGTCAGATTTGGAGGCCTCTGGAATTTCCGATTTTCCCTTTGGGAGAGCTACGTGAGACCCTCAGGCCCCCAAGCTCAGGGTCGAGGTGGTGACTGCCCATTCAGGCTACTACTGCACCCCGGCCCATCTCTCAATCCCAAAGCCCACAGCCCCAGCCGCTCCCAGAGATTCAGATTCAGGAGTCCTGGTACCTGATGTGGCTCGCCAACATGAGCATTCAGCAACTAAAATTGAGAGGGTTTGAAGCTGGTTCTTGGAGAACAACAGGCAGATTCCCCCAAGAAATGCTGTAGCTTTAGACTGAGTGGTACCCCCTTCTTCCTGCTTTTCTACCCTTCTGAGCTTCCTGCTCAGTACCCTCTGTTCTCTGTGTCACCCACACTACCGGCAAAGTAGGAGAAAAAACTCAAGATGCAAATACTTTGACCCAGCAGTCACATTCCATCTTTCCTCTTGCTGACCCACACCTGTCCTCCGAGCACCTACGAGGCTGACGCGGGAGATGCCCGGCAAGTCCAGGGCCAGCCTGGGCTACACAGTGAGTTGAAGGCTACCTTGAACTAACCAGTAAAACCTTATTTCAACCAAAACAAAACAAAAACCCCAAAAGATAGCTTGCTTCTAAGAAAGGTTTTGCTCTGTTCTTGAATAAGAAGCTACGAGTACGGGAGTTTTTCTCCAATCCTTCGCGGCGGCCAGACATATCCTTCTGTTAATCTAACATTAGGTAACAATGCCCTTTGGCCTCCCTTCCGGTCTAAACTACCACCATTCTGCGGGTCTTCTGGCGATGTCCACAGAGTGACTCACTGAGCAGAGTGCTCAAAACAAGGAACCCGTCCTTGTCACATCTGGGTAATGTCCTCAGCATTCTTACTTATTATTTTACTCTTTCTGTCTGTGTTGTTGTAAAGACAGGCACTCACTCGGCCCAGGCTGGCCTCCAACTCCTGAGCCTAAGACAGCCTCCTGCGTCCTCCCTCCAGGCAGGTAGGATGACGGACAGATACTATCACAGAACTTGGCTATCTCTTTTATTTTTTATTTTTCATCCTGCCTCAGGTTTATTTCTACGAAGAGCACAGAAGGACACCAGCCCCCCACAGATGGCACTACAGGGGTCACACCAGTCCTTCTCTTTTTTACATCAGCCTATACAAGGCTTTTACTGTGACGCCTTCATGGGGCCTGGGTACCTTTGGGAGCCTGGGTACCCTTGGGAGCCTGGGCCTTGGCCGGAGCAGAAGCTCAAGACAAGGCCTTGGCTGGAACCTGGGCCTTTGTCGAGCAAGGCCTGCGAACCTTGGCAATACAGGCACTGATATGCTTCCCAACTTTGGGGTGGGCAGTATATGCAAGTCTGCCGTTTACACCCTTTGGAATGGTCTTGCACTTGACCTCCTTGGGCTGGACAAGGGTCTTGATAACCTCGGTGGATGCACTCATGGCCTTGGCATTGTTTGCTTGCATCTTCTTAAAGCTCCTCTTGTGCGTCTTGGCAAAATGCATGTTCCTGAGGAACTTGGGACCTACCCATTTCAGAGATTCCTATCTTCGTAACCAAGGTTTCTTGATGCCATTTCTGTGCCATTTTCGGGACTGGTTGCGCGCGGTGTGGTTCCTGGACTTGAACATAGCGGCACTGTGAACCGCAGTTGCCAAGCGCCTGGAACTGGAAGAAGAAAAGCCCACTCGGTTCTTTCTAAAGCCCTTTTCAAACTGGTAGGTGACGAGCAGACTTTTCTCCCCGCAGCAGTGCAGCTGTGGCAGGGTCCCACACTGCAGGGCTGGGCCTATTGGCCCTCTACCTGCTTGCATTGTCCACAGTGATTGTCTGGTGTTGTTTTTGAGGCTATGAAGGCACTTTAAAATAAAAGTGCCCCTGGTTGTGCAGGCAAACTAGGAAGGAGGGAGGAAGACAGACGCCTGAGGGGCTTCGAGTCTGTCTCCCATGCCTGCCAGGGTTGGGTTTTTCACAGAAGCATTCAGGGGGTTGAAGCCAGTTCCCAGGGGCAACGTGTGATCTTCATGGCTTCTCCCAGGTCTCCGTATTCCTCCCACTTCAGGGCCATGGCCACAGCCCCTGTGTTTCCTTGACACCAACAGGGCACCAGCTCTCTCCCCGGGATCCAGGTCCTCGAGGACGCAGTTCACTTGCCCTGTTCTGTCTGCACCCCCTCATTGTCACTGTTGTTTCCCCACACCCAGGGCTTGCACACTGCACTGCATCTCCAATTCTCCTTTTCCCTTCTGCATTTTTTAAAACATTAATCACCTTCTTGGTACATTTAGGTAGACATAATAATCACATTCGTCATAGCGAACTTGTACCTCTACATGATGTACCCTTTTTAAAAATCCTTTTTAGGGGACGGGGAGATGGCTCAGTAGAATAAATGCTTGCTTGGCAAGCACAAGGGCCTGAGTTCAATCCCCAGTTCCACTAAAAAAAAAAAAAAAAAGAATCCTTTTTAATATGTATTTTCTATTTTTCTAAAGAATAAAAAAAGTCATAATAAAACATTAGAAACAATATAGAATTTCACTAAACAAGATGACAAGAAGGGCCAGCAAAATAGCTCAGCAGATTAAAGCACCTGCAAGCAGGCAAAAGAGCGCGGGATTTGACCCTGGACCTGCCATGTGGGCCTTGCCTGCAGACAGCTTTTGAGACTGGGCATGGTGGCACCTGCCTGTAACCCCAGCTCTTGGGAGGCTGTACATAGGCAGATCACTATGAGTCCGATCTAGTAGTGAGACCCTGAGTGCCCTGTAGACCCTTCCTTAAAAAAAAAAAATTGATAAATAAATTTAAGGGGCTAGCTGGGCGTGGTGGCACAGGCCTGTAATCCCAGCACTTGGGAGGCTGAGGCAGGAGGATTGCTGTGAGTTCGAGACCAGCCTGAGCTACAAAGTGAGTTTAAGGTCAGCCTGAACTGCATAGTGAGACCCTGTCTCAAAAAAGACAAAAAAAAAAAAAAAAAAAAAAAAAAAAAAGACAGGAGTTCAACAGTGGCTGTTATGTTGAATGTTGTTGACCCCTGAAGACCACCGGCCCTGTGCTGTTCAAATAAGTTCTTCAAATTAGCAGATATAAACATGTAAAATTGGTCAAAAAAATTAAAAGAAAAGAAAATTAAACACCCACTGTTCATTCAGTAGATCAATAGGAGTCCACAGTACAACCATCCAAGCTCTCCTGTGTGTATAAATATATTCATTTTCCCTTCCTGAGCCTTCTGTTTGGTTGCCTTTCTCCCCGTCCCCTCCCCCCACTTCAGCCCTCCCCTCCCCCCACTTCAGCCCCTCTTCCCCTCCTCTAATCAGAAGCTTTGTTTCCATTGTTTCTTTTCCCTGCCCCCTCGCATTCCACTTTCCTTTTGAACAAAAGTCTCCCTATTCCACAATCTCTATTACACGTTTTTGGTCCCTATTTATACTATCAGTTTCTCACACCAGACTCCCATACTTACATGTGCTGCCGATATATCGCACTTAAGAACATGGTCTCAGGGTTCGTCCATTGAATTATAACTGTTTCCAGTTTATCCTTCGTTACAACTGAGTTGTACTCCATTGCATAAACAAAATCGTCTTTAAAATCCATTCATTGGCGTGCAGTCCATTCATTGGCGTGCAATCATTTGGGCTGCTTCCAAGGTTTAGTTACTACAAACTGTGCTGGTATAAATGGGATTTCATTTTATTTTATTTATTTATTTTTTTTTTTTTGTGGAACCGAGGATTGAACTAAGGCCCTTGTGCTTGCCAGGGAAGTGCTTATTCCACTGAGCCATCTCAGTACTTTTTTTTGTTTGTTTGTTTGTTTGTTTTTTGGTGGAACCAGGGATTGAACTAAGGCCCTTGTGCTTGCCAGGGAAGCACTTATTCTACTGAGCCATTTCCCTGGCCCTGTGCTGGTGGAAAAATAGGTGCACATATATCCCTGTGCTATGATGTCTTCAGTTCTTCAGGAAAGTTATTCAACTAACAGCTGGGTTGCATAGGGCTCTAGTCCTGGGACACACCTTTCCACCTGGACCCTCACCACTGCACCCCGGGAGCTGCCCTGTCTCTCCTCTTCCCTGGGCGCCATTACTGTGGCCTCCCCGCTGGGCTTTGCTGACCTTGCAGACTGATCTCAAAACAGCCCCAGAGATACCTTTAGAAAAGAAAAGTCAGCTGCTGGACTTGGGAGGCTGAGGTTGCTGCAAGTTGAAGGCCAGCCTAAAGGAGGTAGGGAGACCCTGTTTCAACAAAACAAAGACAGAGACCCTCAGGGCTGATAGAGTAATTGCAGGAATTCTTAAAGCCAGAGGGCAGATCAGGACAGGAAAGGCCAGGCAGGAGGAGGACCTGGGCTGCTAGGTCCCTGGCTCCAGGGCCAGGTGACTCTGGCAGGCTGGGGGTTGCAGCAGACTGGACCCTAGCTACCTGACCCAACCTTCTGACGGTGGGGCACCCAGGCCTCCAGAGCTACAAGGAAACGGATGTGTGTTGTTCAGAGTCACTGAGTCTGTGGTCTTCTTACATACCCACGGGGACCCTTACCACCCACCCCTCACTCACTCCGAATCCTAAAAAGCCTCCTCATGGAAGGCAACTGTGCTGTGCTGCCTGGGGAAGCGGAGCTGTGTGCCTGGAGCCATCACGCCACCAGATGGGAACACTGTCACCTCCTCCATCCCTTCCCTTCTCCATGAGGCCAGCTCTGCAACTGCAACCCTCTGCCTTCCCCCATCCTCATGTTCCAGAACCTTCCCCGCTTCCCTCTTTTGCTTCATCTTGCCCCTGCTGATGTGCGATGCGGCTTTCGGACTTACTGCAGTGTTGCCCACTAGACGAGGACACGGGTCATTGCTTCAAGCACTGAAGGACTCTGAGATTCCGGAGACATGTGGGCCACGGGCTAATGGAGGAGGAGGAGGAGGAGAAGCATCTGGAAGACCCAGAGGCAAAAGGTGGTGGGCAGCAGCATGAACCCCAAGACCTGAGCTCTATGTCTTTACTGCGCTAGAAGCAGTTTAGTGTTTGGCTTGTTTTCTTTCTTTTTGGTGGAACCGGGAATTGAACTCAGGTCCTCACGCTTGCCAGGGAAGCGCTTATTGCACTGAGCCGTCTCCCCAGCCCCTAATGTTTGGTATCTTAGGCGGCCCACACAGCCACACCGTGTGTTGCTTTTTAAACTTTTTTTTTTTTTTTGTCTTTTTGAGACAGGGTCTCATTATGCAGCTCAGGCTGGCCTTAAGCTTACTTTGTGGCTCAGGCTGGTCTTGAACTCACAACAATTCTCCTGCCTCAACCTCCGGAGTGCTGGGATTACAGGCCTGCGCCACCACGCCCGGCTTAAACTATTTATTTTAAAGAGTACCTGCCGGGGACTGAACCCAGAGCTTTCACACTGAGCTATGTCGTCAGCTTACATATTTGTTTTTATTTCAAGATAGGGCTCCATAAGTCACCAAGTCAACCAAGACTGGACTCCAGTTTGCTGCTGTCCTGTCCCAAGCCTCCCAGAGTACTGGGATTCTAAGTGCAAGATGCCACATCCAACCAGGGTCCCTATTCAGGAACAGAGTGAAAATCCTCTGGTGTACCGTGATAACCTGACTGCTAAATATCCTGAGCTCAGCACTGCCGGGCCCTGACCATAGAGCGTGTGGGCCTCAGCAGCATGGTTATGACCGCAGGCTAGAAAGGATGCTGATGGCAAGATTTTAGTTCACGATTTTGAGAGACTGGTGCATGCCCTTTCTGTTGTGTGAGAAACTCCAAGGGCAAAGGAGCCAAATGGAGACTGGGTACTGGGAAGCAGGGAGAAAGCGTTCCCATGGGAAGGGCATCGAGGGAGCAGGGACGTGAAGGAAAGAAAGGGAAGGGGATTTTTGACAGAGAGAGAGAGAAGGGAAGGACAAAATGGACACAAAGCTTTTGTAAGTGGGGAGGGGAAGGGACTGAAGGAGAGGAGGGGGGTGCGGAAGGCAAAGAAGAATCAAGGTCTCTCTTGTCCGGGTACAGATTCCTTATGACGAATGGGAACATTTTATATGGAAACCATATTCCAATTGAAACAAAACAGGCAAACAACAACACAAGGGATGAGGAATTGTGGCGTTGCCTAGTCTGGCCTCAAATCCTCTTTCTTCCTCAGCCAGTGGCTGGAAGCGTGGGCCCACGCCTCTGTATCTGGCTTGGCAACAGGCCAACTTTGAAGGCAAAGTTTCGAGGTGCTGGCTGTGGAGCAGAGGTGCTGAGATTCGGCCAGCTGTCCCCTGTCATCCCTGGCAGGGTGTTCTTTAGAAGCTCAGCAGGCTGAGGAGATAGCTCAAGTGGCAAAGCACCTGCTGGCAAGCACAAGGTCCTGAGTTCGATTCCTGAGTTTTGATTCCAAACAAAAAAGTCTCAATGTCCTAGAAACCCTTCAGGGTGATGTCCAGTTGGGGTAAAAAGGCAAAGCAAGGGCCTGTCTCAACTCAGTGTTTCCAGGGCCCCTCACTTGTCACAACAAAACAGGGCTCGTGATTCTGTCCTCAAAGAGCCACTCGTCAGGTGTGGGGAGGTGGGCAAGTACAGGGTCCAGTTATGGGAGAGCCGGTGGGGTATCAGCAAGAGAGTTCTCACTGAGCAGTGACACACACCCGGAGCTGGCCCCCAGAGATGCCACTATAGTGTCTGTATGTCTACCATCCTTTTTTTTTTTTTTTTTTGTCCTTTTGAGGCAGGGTCTCACTATGCAGTTCAGGCTGGCCTTAAGCTCACTTTGTAGCTCAGGCTGGTCTCGAACTCACAACAATCCTCTTGCCTCAGCCTCCCGAGTGCTGGGATTACAGGCCTGCGCCATCACGCCCTGCTCTACTGTCCTTAAACAGAGACACTGACCTAAGCATCCTGAAAGTGTAGCCTTGGCATCAGATCCTGTGGCATAACAGAGCGACCTGCTTGATAGCTGGTAAAGTGAATACCCTTCCCTTCTACGTGCTCATCAGTGAGATTAGTGCTATTACAGAAATGGAGACGATAATTTTGGGTGGGATGTAAGATGTTATGTAGCTAAACAAAACAGCACCCTTGCTTTTATCCCATTCTGAATGCAAAGGGCAAGAAGGGATGGAATCTCACTTCTAACAAGGGGGGGATAATCATTAGTTTCTTTTTTGATTGTTGGTTTATTTGGGTTTCTGTTTTTTGTTTGTTTGCTTCTTGAAGCAGGTTCTCAATATATAGTCCAGGCTGGCCTTGAACTCACAGCAATCCTCCTGACTCAGCCTCTCAAATGCTGAGATTCCAGGTGTGCACCACACGCCGGGCGAGAATCATTCATCTCTTGTAGAAGACGCTTCCTGGTCCTCGTCTCAGTCCAAGAAACCAGTATTTGTAATCCCAAAGTTACATTATTGGAATGCCATCAAGTTGATTCCAATCTACCACTTTTCATGCAGCCCACGGCGAAAATGAGGACACTAAATTATATTTTTAATCATCGGGGAGTCAAGGGGCTCTAGGTCCAGCCACGCAGATGGCTTCCCGGAATCAAGAGAGCGACCCAGGGCCTCACCTGGTTTTTATTCAGTGAGGGAGTGGCTTGAGGACCGAGAATTGTGGGAAGTAGGTGACTACTGTGAGCTGAGCTAGGTGTGGGGCCTACATTTACCTCTGCCATATGCAGAGAGGATATGCAGAGAGAGTAATCTGCATTATATAGTATTTAATGTTTTGGGAAGTCTAGGGCTTCAGCTTTGATGTAGTCTTTCAAGCCCCAGGAAGTCATAGCCTCTGTCT
>PVKA01043148.1:0-16938 GCA_004027165.1 Ctenomys sociabilis | reverse complement strand
GGATTGAACTCAGACCCTTGTGCTTGTCAGGTAAGAACTTATTATACTGAGCTGTCTTCCCGGCCCTGCCATTTGATCTTTGAGAATAGTGCCATAGACATACCTTGGAAGTAAATCTTGTTAGTAAATGATGCTGAGAATATTGGATAACCACATTCAGAAGACTGAATGTAGTACAACTCACTATGTAGTAAGGTAAAATCAAAATGGATCAATGTTAAGACAGATCTTTTATATTAAAACATATAAAATATTAAAATAAACCATCTGCTGAAAGATGAAGCAGGTAAAACCCTTAAAGATATAGGTATAGGCAAGGATTTTCAGAACAAAGTTCCTGTGGCAGTAGACATAGTACTGAGAATCAACAAATAGGGGTTGGGGCTGTGAAGATAGCTCAGTAGAATAAGTGCTTTCCTGGCAAGTGTGAGGGCCTGAGTTCAATCCCTGGTTCTCTCAAAAAATTCAACAACAATAAAAACCAAATAGGGGTCATATCAAATTAAACAACTTTTCACAGCAAAAGAAACAAATAAGAGAATGAAAAGACAACCTACAGAATGAAACAAAAAAATATTTGTGAGCTATTCTTCAGAGGACTAACATGTAGAATATACAAAGAACTGAAAAAAATCAGGCTGCCCCAAAACAAAAAATGAATAAAAAATAGCAACTGAAATGAATAGATCTTTCTCAGTAGAAGTACAGATGGCCAATAAATATATGAAAAAATGTTCAACATCTCTGGACATTAGAAAATGCAAATTAAAACAACACTGAGGTCAGATATGGGCAAGAAGAAATGAATAGATCTTTCTCAGTAGAAGTACAGATGGCCAATAAATATATGAAAAAATGTTCAACATCTCTGTACATTAGAAAATGCAAATTAAAACAACCCTGAGGTCAGATATGGGCAAGAAGCACAAGTTAGACAGACACCTGTACAAGGACTATGTGGAGAAGCCTTTGAAGTTGGTCCTGAAAAGTGGGAGAGAATGAGGTCACTGAGCTGTCCACAGGTAGCTCCAGACACAACTCTAGTCTCTTCAAAGACAAAAAAAAATCTTGACACACACAAGGACAGAAAGTAGAAAAAGAGGAAAAGAGGAGAAAATGAGGTGCCTGGAGAAGAAAAGGGGAGAAAACGGAGATGAGTGAAGGCATATGTTGCCACTGGTAGGTCTGGTCATCTTGCCAAAGACTATGATCTTCCCGAAAACTCCCACTATAACTGTTATAGGGGTGACTACATTGCCAAGGACTGCAGGGAGCCTGAGTGAGACCAGTGCATCTACAACTGTGGCAAACCAAGCCGTCTGGGTTGAGACTGACCCTGCAGATAAACAGAAGTGCTGTTCTTATGGCATATTGAGGCACATTCAGAAAGACTGCACCAAAGTGAAATGCTATAGGTGTGGTGAGACTGGTTATACAGCCATCAACTACTAAGGTGAGGGAAGCAACTGTTACCACTGTGTAGAGTGACAGCATCTTGCACAGGAATGAACAATTAGTAAGAGTACTGCCTAATTATTTTCCTTTGTCACCCTCCCTTTTCTGATTGATGGCTATTATTTTCTCGGAATCCCTTTCCCTGACCAAAGGTTGCAAATAGAGGCCACTCCAAGGCCAGTAAGCTTTACCTGCCATGTTAAAGGAGGAAAAGGGTAGGGGAAAATTTTTTTTCTGTGTCTTTAACTACCAAAAAAAAGTTTGTGTAGTTTGGTAGAGTTGTTTTATGTAATGCTTTGTTAAAGAACCCCCTTTTCATACCACTGGTGAATAGGGATTGACAAATGGAAAGAATTGGCAGAGCACAAGCCCACTCTGGGCTTCTTGAATATGTTCCTAATTAGGAGGTTAAACTAATTCTAGAAGTATCTGTGAACTTCCTTAAATAACTTTAGTTTTAGCACGACAGCCTTGGATTGTCTGACCTCAGTATCTACTAAATAACATTGAGTAACATTGTAAAAACAACACTGAGATAGCCTCTTGCTCCAGAAAGACAGGCCACCATGAAGAAATCAAATATAAGGGACAGCAAGGTAGCTCAAGTGAACTAAGTGCTTGCCTTGGCAGGAACCAGGGCTCAAACCCTGGGCCTGCATGCTGCATCAGCCCCACCTTCAGGGCATACTAAGCCAGCAACAAAGTCCAGTCTTGGTGGCACATGCCTGTAATCCCCGCCTTGGGGAGGCTGAAAAACAGGAGGATCACTACAAGTCTCAGTTGCATAATAAGATACTGTACCGAACACATAAGTGAAGAAAAGAAAAAAATCAAATGCTGGCAAAGCTGCAAAGAAAAAGGAGCACTTCTACATTGTTGGTGGGAATATAAACTAGTACAACCACTATAGAAATAAGAATAAATATTCCTTGGAATACTAAAAATAACAATCCAATTTAACTGAGGTTTTTTTGGGTATATATGTATCATTATGATATGATGATTTTAACTCCGAAGTGTGATATATACATACCCATGTTTATAGAAGCACAATTTATAATAGCTAAATCTTGGGAACAGCCTATATGTCCATCAACAGGTAAATGTTAACCCATTTTTCAGATGCCTAAATTGAGGGCCTGGGAAGCGAAAATGATTTGCTCAAGTTGTACTGTAACAGAAGACTATTACAAGGGGGTAGGGAGATGGTTCAGTGGAATAAGCACTTCCCCAGCAAACGCAAGGGCCTGAGTTCAATCCTGGGTTCCACAAAAAAAAAAAAAAAAAAACACCTGTCAAAGGTGGGCACTCCATTGTCATTCAACTAACTTAGGTGCTTATTTTTGATATAATTCAGGTATAAAAAATAAGATAAGTAAGCAGCTACACTCTTAATTCACTGATAAGAGATATCTGCTAAAATAATATCTGTAAATATAATATGATGTATGCACCTTGTACAATGCCAAAACATTATGAAAACAGTTTGCAATGTATTTATCGAAACTGTATTGTTAAGGTGTCTTGAAACTGTCTGATTGACATTTGTAGTTAAATAAAAAAAATTATTACATTATTCAGTATGGATTTTGTGCCTTACCTTGTGGTTCATATTTTTGTTAGAAATAAAAATTTTTCTAACCATTTCAGTCTATTGGATTGAACCGCTGTATCCTGCTCCTGACTGCCTTTGCATGAGCAGGTGTTTAAATAACTGAGCTAAGGGAAGACCCCGCCATTTAAGTCATTGAAAGGCAATTGCTTTTAAAGTCTTCATAGAATCTGTAGGATCAGAAGGTGATGCACTCCATCAGACACTGAAATCCAACAGACTACTGTGCCCTCTATAGAGGGCATAGAATCCACACACATTTTCTCATATTTTAAATAACCTGCAGATTACTTACAATCCATAATACAGTGTAAACTCTGTGCAGATTGTCATTGTGCCATGCTATTTAGGGAATAATGAAGAACCTGTACATGTTCAGTACAAGCAATTTCTTTTTGCAAGTGTTTTCAGCCCTCCTTCAGCCTGTAGGTACAGAAGCTACAGATTCAGAAGTGGTAGATATGGAGTGGAACTGCCTTCATTCTGAGCCTTGTGGGATAAACCTGGCTTCCTTTTCTTCATTTGTTAAGGTTTCTAAGGCTTAGAAAGACTGAATGACAAGGCGAACATTGCCTACTGTGCCTACTCTGCGTTTCAGTGCAACTCGCTTTGTCCTCACCTTTGTACCTCCAGAGGATGGAGGAGGAGACCTCCTAAACAAGTATGCCTAAGAAGGGGTCCCTGGTCTCTGTTGATAACAAAGACAAGCTGATCTCAGGCAAGAATGTCTTCTGTCTCTGGTCGCCTGCTGGCATTCACAGCTTTCAGACATTGGTAGTTTCCTTAAAACTAAGAAATTCCCCTCAGATGAACAGCCAGACCCTAGCTGAACAGACTGGTCTGTCCATGCTATGGAGCCTCATAGCATGTTGGAAGTGCCGTAGTCGAGATTGTAGCCATTCTAGGAACTGAGCTGGAGACCTCTCTGGGGCCTATTAAATAAAAGAGCAAGACATGGAGAAAAAAAAGGTGATGCACTTTTAATTTACTGCAGCTTTCCACCCAGTTTTGTGGATTTGCTGAAATATCAGCAACAGGGTGTTTTGGAAGCCAGAAACGTCTATGTGTAGCAAAAGATTCCCTTTTAGGTTCAGGTTTACTGAGTTCTTGCATGCAAAATAGTAAATGTATGTTTGTCATAGATGAAACTTTCTCTGATGAAATGTTGTCACACTTGTTTATAACCAAAAGACTAGTTCTACCATTTATGGTTCTGATGCACTATCAGAGTGTGCCAATGACAATGTTAGTGTATAAGTTATTGAGTTAGAGTATGGTCTTCATGGAAACATAAAGGAAGGAATCTTTTCTGGGGGTGGTTGAGACAACGTTTTGCTGTATGGTTCAGGCTGACCTTGAGCCCACAGTGATTGTCCTGCTTCAACCTCCTGAGGAGTGCTGGGATTATAGGCATGCACTACCACACTTCTCAGAAAAGAATTGTAAAGTCATCAGGTCATGCTTTCAGCCTAGTGCTATCTCTGATATTACTACTCAAATCATATGCTTGAATGATTGAAGAGACTGGCAGTTTATTATGTATAGTAAATAGAAAACAGGCTCTTATTGTTGATTATTTGTTCATTAATTCACCAAGCATCTGTGTATTTACTGTTTATCAGGCTCTTAAATGTGGGAATATAGAAATGACCAAATACAGTTCTGGCCCACAGAAACTCACAACTTAATAGTAGATTGCAAAGCGCAGTGCTAGAGGTACACAGTGTGCTGAAAATTCTGAGATGATAGCTCATAGGGTTTATTTAGAGGGAAGGAGAAAAACATTATGAAAGAGACACTTGAGAGAGACTTTATAGATGAGGTTTTAATAGCTGAAGCTAGGAGAAGAGCACTCGAGGGAGCAGAGTAGCATGAGCAAAACAGGGAAGCAAGAAAGGGAGGAATGTGTTTGGGAAACATTAAATAAGATTATAATTTAATCCTCACAGTCACTTTGAGAGGCAGGTGCTGTCATCCCTATTTTATAGATGAGAAAGCTGTGGCTCAGGGACTAAGTAATTTGCCCAAGATTACATGGCTCTTTAGAGGGCACTGGCTTGTGGTTTCCACCCTCATCTGCCCGATTTCAGAGTCCTCCCTTTGCAACTGTATAGTGACCTATCAGGAAGCTTTGTGTCCTTAAGTGGTCTCTGCTGAAGAAGAAACATGTAGGACATGTAGTTATTACATTGGATGCAGTGCTAGAAACCCAAGTTGTTGGTCTTGTACCCTCATTCGTATGTATATATATATATTTTTTAAGTGTTACTGCCAAAGCCTTTCTGAAAGGGAAGAAGCTAGCTTTGTGCCTCCTTGTGTCCTCCCTCCAAGTGCCCTGTTGAGAATGGATTTAGTGTTCACGGATGGACCTACAGCTGGAAGTTGTCAATGCTAGCCCAGTCCACTTGAAGAAAACAGCACTGGATTTGGGAAGGTAGTTAAGTCACACAGCTGATTTCAGAGCAGAGCAAATAGTGCTTTTGTCTTGATAGGGAAGAACTCATTTCCCCTATATGTGATTTCCTACACAGGAAAGGGGCCTGTCACTTAGCTTAGGAGTAGAGTGTTGAAATTATCAGCTATGCTTCAGGTCTGCTTATTTGGAGATCATATCTGAAAAATAAAATTATACATCTTTCGACATGCCAGATCTCAACTATTTATCTGAGTGGAATAATAATTAGTGAAAGAATGACTAGTGGAGATAGGGATATTACCTTAGCTTAAGTTTCTCTGGCAATTTCTAAACTAGGGGCTCAGCAGAAAGCTCAGCAGCATAAGTGCCTGCCTGGCAAGTGCAAGGTCCTAAACTAAAAGGTTGTCCAGGTCCATAATCGTTGATATTATTCTCTAACCAAATATTCATTTTATATTATTTATTCTTCTTGTCAAAATAATCAAGAATGTATATGTGGGAATACTGCTGCTCTCCTAAAGTTACTGTAGTAGTGTCAGTTAATCTGGCCTGTTTCCTTTAAAGTTGAAGTCTCTTGAAGTCCTGGCCATTACTTCCAAGTAAAAAGGGAACATTATCAAGCCCAAACCATAATAGGTACTTGAGCTGGAAAGATGAGTCATTCAAGGTTCTTTCCCTCAAGAAATTTAAATATAGTGTCGATAAGGCATACAAATATAACTACGAGTCAACTAAAACAGTGTAAGACATACACTGTATTTATAAAAAATAGAGTATCGTGGGAATTCAAAAGACAGAAAGCCTTTGCAATCTCTCTTTCTGCTCCCATGAACATTCCCTTCACTGAAAGCCCATTCCAAAAGTCCAAACCCAAAGGAGTCATCTTGTAGCAGCATTGATGTAGTGAGTTCCTTCTCCGTGGTTCTGTAACTGATTAGCACTTTTTACTTTCCTACTAGTCTTGCCACGTACCTTGGTAGTGCCTGAACATAACATCCACATCCCTGTACACTTGCTCTGTTTTTTAGGGGGATTTTATTTAGGACATTGAATGACTTGATTAAAAATGCGCATTACACATATCTCTCTGGAGTTTGGGTGAAGAAAGATACACAAGAAGACTAGATTGGGGGCTATGTCACCCCAGTGGAAGGAGGTAATGAAGAAGAGGGAAATGGTAGACACATTTAAAATGCAGAATTAGGACTGGGTGACATTTAATGATAGCCGATGATGGTGAATAAGGTATCCAGAGTGAGGTTTCTAGTTAGTTTGGGAGTCCATTTCCTAGACCAATCTGTGAACTTCAGGGTAGAGAGTATATCTTGTTCATTATTGTATTCTGTGGGTTGGGCATAGTCCCTGGCCCACAAAGTAGGCATTCAGTAAATTGTTGGATGAATGAATCATTCACCACTTTGGCAAGCCAAATGCAATCTATGAATTCGTATTCTCAGAACACATGTTGATTGCTGGTTGGAAAGTTGGTCCAGATAGAACCTCTTTGCGGGAGAGTGTACAGATCTGGGGATTCAACCTTTAACAGGCATGAAATGATAGGCCGTTAATTGACAGTTGGCAGGAGAGATAGAGGAATTCATTCTTTAATTCTGAACCTTAGAGAGAATGGCTTATCTCCAGGGTTACTGTAAACTCCCAGCACTCCGGTGTGGTAGGGACATTTTGGCCTGCCTTTTACAGAAACAGAGAGTGTGGTGGCCCCAGGCATGGTCTTTGATTTAAAATCTGAAGTCCTGATATACCTGTATGTGTCCTCTGCAAGGTCATGTTCTTTCAGGCTAAATAACAGAGGGTAACCTTCAGCTGGGTTTCCTAAAATGATTTCCTCCATCAGCAATCATCATTTTCCCCATTGGTTGCTAATGCACACATTTCTTTCATCTGTATTCCTATCTTGATTAGCGAGAAATTAATGAGCGTGTAAGATTTGATTTAGATAATAATTAATTAGGGGAAAAGGTGGTGTTCTAATAGCAAGTCACTATTATATGCTAAGGAAATTAGTTAATATTTTGGAATAGTAAATTGACTTGTCCTCCATTTTAAAAAGAACCTTTAAAAACACCTGATATATCTTTTTGGTTCATTAGTTCAGCAATCTGTTCTTAATCCTTTGGGTAATTTTAATAGGAATGTATTATTTTCCCTACAACTCATGAAGCAACTAGTTTGGGGCATCATTAATTCTTGTGTTTCATATTACTTTAGTGATAATAATTACATTACTATTTTCAGCACAGTATACCTTTGTTAGCAAAAAAATCTGCTCTTTGAAAAGCAGACTTTGGCAAGGCAATGTGTCAAATCATCAAATGTACATACATATATGGAAAAGATTTTAATTTTTGTTGTTACTGAGCCCTGACAATTCATTCTTTTCTGTTCCTGTTTGAATATGCTTTATATGCTCTTAGAAAAATATAAGGTTCAAGATCTACATTAATATAACTTCTCTTCTTTAATGTGTTTTTCAGTGCGATTTTTGACAATTTCTTATCATTAGCTAAAATTGCAGTCTAGTAAAATAACCAACATATAGAACATAATAAAGGTAATTAGAGAATTGGAGGACTGCATGTGACCTTGAGGGGTTATTTAGTCCATTTCCCAATTTCAGGCCTATGACTAATCTTCCTAAACAGCATTCTTCATCATATTATGCTTCTACTTGAGAATCGTCAGTGGTCCATTATTTCCTCTGGGGTCAAGCCCACAAGGCTCTGCCTGCATTGGAGCTCCTAAGACGTTGGTCTATCTTACCTGATAAGGAGTAAGGAAACTATTCCCCAGGAAAGCTGGCCTCACCACATTTCTCCGCTGGTGCCAGACACATTTCACCTCTTGGCCTCTCTAAATCCTTCCTATCTTCAGTGATTTAGCTCAAGCTCTATGTCTTCCCAGAAGTTTTCTTTGACTCCTTAGAGCCTCTGGTGTGCATTCTTTTAAGCAAATGGTGTCTGTGTTGCATGTTTTAAAAATCAACTTTGTAGAAAGGCGTGTTGCAAATATGAAATGCACCCACTGTAAGTCATGAGTTTTGACAAATCTGTATACCCATGTAACCACTGCTCCATTATAGACTATTTCCATCACCTCAGAAAATTTACTACATTTTTTGGCACATAACCATATACCAACTTTAACTGTTCTCTAGCTATTTCAGGATGTGAAAGTCTGGTCTTTGAGCATGAATTTATTTTTTATTTGTTTAACTTTAATTAATCCATATTGAATATTTACTTTGTACTAAGAAGGCTAAGAGGTTTACAAGCATAATCTCACTTAATCCTTGCAATAACCCTATAAAGTAAGAACGATTGATAATTTCATCTTATAAACAAGAGCAGAACAGGATGCAGAGGCTGAGTCACCTACCAATGCTTGCATGACTAGCAAGTGGTGAGGTAAGAGCTAAATTGTAAGTTACTTGACATGAGGCATCCAAGTGCTTTGGATGCTGCTGACCTTTAGGTCATCAATACTGACTGACTTAGGATACACCCCAAGGGAATGGCCACCTACACATCGGTCAACTTTCTGCTTCCAACTATGACCAGGGCTCATGCCCAGAATAGAGTCTACAAGTGAGTGTATGGTGAGCCTTGAATTTCACAGCAAAGAAGGACTGAAGCCTTGGTCTTGGCAGAATTGGCTAAGGAAAACCAGGTCCAATCTAAAACAGCAGGTCTTCAAATGGAACTGACAAAGAGCAAGAGCTGCACTCAAAAGAGAGTCTAATGATGAGGGTCAATAAGACTAAGCCACAGGTAGCCAAACTCAAGCAGATCCCCCAAGGTAGGAGCATGCATCTCTGTGAAATGTGTGATTGGTCCCAGAAAGGAGGCAACTGGAGAAGATGCCTAGTTTGAGAGTGCATGAGAAAAATTCCCCAGATGTCTTCTATAGTTCAAATTCTCCCTTTTCAGTTACAGGCCTCTGAACTGGACCCAGCGTCCAAGCAAATCATCACTTCAGAAGAACTGGAAATACATTCCCTCATAGTGTTTGTGTACCTTCAAGCTGTTTGGACATTGATTTTTATGATATTTTCCCAACTTCAAAGTGAAGCATTCAGATGTTAAATTTTCAGCGTTATCTGTTTTTCACTCCCTCTCTTTAGATACAGACAGACACAGATTTCTCAGCAGTGTTCTCAATCTGCAGCCCTCATTAACTCAACTGTATGCACACAGGACTGAATGGGATTGCCAGGTCATCCCAAAGGAGATGGGAGTCATTTTCTCTTCTTCAGGAATTTACAATCTAGGAGAGGAGATTATAGTATGAAGGTATTTTTTAATCCTTCAAAATAAATGGGAACTAGCAGCACCGTAATGACTTCAGTTATTTTTTTAGCATCTGGGAATGCAAGTTATTAAGCCCTAAAAAGCTGAACCTTTCTGGTGCATTTAAATTGCTAAGTCTTCTCCTTATCTCCATCCTAGGCTAGTTTGCTTGTTTTTCTTCCATTTCATTTTTACAAAAAACCTAGGAGCACCCTTCCTTGATGAGTATGGCCCACAAATTCTTTTTCTTTCTATCTAATAAAAGGGCCATTTCCTTTTAACCTTGTTTTGTCTCTTGCATACATAGAGAATGATTTCCTTTTTCCTATTTCTTGAATTGGCCTTTTGCATTTTATTCGTATAACTGTGTAGTAGTTCTCAGTGTACCTCTTTAGTCATTTTCCTTTGTTTTTATTTTTTATTGATTACATTTGAGATTCAGTTTCCTAGATGATTCTTTGTTTAGTTGATGAGGATTCCCTCTTAATTTTTTTTGCTATATTTTCCTGTTTTGTTTCTTTCATGAAAATGTTCATGGTATTGGAATGGTTGTACTTCATGATTGTCATTTTTGTCTAGTTTTCTGTGCTGTTTTCTGGGGATCTTTTTTGTTTTGTTTTTTGAAACAGTTTCCCTATGTAGTTCATGCTAGCCTTGAACTCACTCTGTTGACCAAACTGGCCTCGAATTCATGGCCATCCTCCTGCCTCAGCATATTAGGGATGCTGGGATTACACCATACCTTGTCTGCAGGGATTATTTTGTTTTTTGTTTTCGAAATAAGGTCTCACTGTGCAGTTCAAGCTTGCCTCAAACTCACTTTGTAGCTCAGGCTGGTCTCGAACTCACAACAATCCTCCTGTCTCAGCTTCCCAAGTGCTAGGATTACAGGCATGCACCACCACTCCCGGCTTGCAGGGATTTTTAAAAGCTGGTCAGGGAGTTACCTTAAACTTACTTAAAATGAAATATTTTTCCCTTAAGTACACATCTTTCTTCTCCTTTGCAAATCCTCTGTTCTCATCAGTTTATAGCTGTTTTATTTCCACAAATCTATAGCTAACTCTTAGTCCTTAGGATCAATTGTACTGACTTCTTGATTAGTCAGGCAGTGTAGCAGTGGGGGGGTAAATATTGCTATATATACCTTTATATTTGGATCTAATGTTCACTTATTCATGACACTTGACATGTTTTTGAAATGTTCTCATGCTTGCCTAACTAGCACATACACTAAAACTAGGAAAGTTCTCATTTTAGATTTTTCTCCTTTGCATATTTTTGGCTAACTTGATCATTGAAGTTATAGTAGTTTATACAATGATGAGACTTGACCAATTTAGGGAAAGGGCATACCATGCAAGCCCTAAGTCACTTTATGTTCTGTCACATCAAAGACAGACTGAATGGGGTAATTCAGAGTCATTTATGAGCTTCTACAAGTGTACTGGGCAGCAATGTTACCTTATTAGATCTTAGCAAACTATAACAACTCAGAAAATAGATCTTATCCCTGTTCTTTTTATGAATCCGACTGGGCAGAGTTGGTATAAATTAGAACAATACCAAGAGCTACCCATTCTGCCAGGAAAACTGAAAGTCATCACCAGGGCAAATTTGGAAACTCAAAATATTTTATCTATACCAGTTAATTTTATAAACTACGATTACAGTGATTTTCAACACTATTTAGGCCTTGGTTTACCATAAACACTTTGCTAAATTGACAAGAACTTGGCATATGGAAAAGTATTTCCTATATAGGATCTTTTGTATCTACATGTGTGTCCTGCCCAAACTTGTTTATATGTAGATTAGCCACTCTTCCCCAAAGGGACTCTTGCCCTTATTGGTCCAGTAAGCTGTGTCAATTTCTACTCCTAGAATAGCACTACATTTTGTAACTTCAGGTAGAAAGAACACAGTGAGCCTGAACTGGCTCTGCTTTTTTTCATTTTGTGAAGATAATCATAAAGCCGTTAAAGCTTAGGCCATGTTTAAAATCGGTTTAAGGCTTGTATATGAGATAGACGTTTATAGGAGATAAGTCTGAACTTTGTGTCTTCAGACCCCAAACTGTATTTCGACGTTAAATATCACCTTTCCATCGAGTACCATAAATCGCCATGCTGGATCAGGTTTGGTGATCTGCGTTATCTGTGCTCTCCTTTTCTACTTTTGTCAGCAGCTCCCTGGAGGAGGGGGAATGGAGAACTTCCAGTCAATACCCAGGGCTGCCATGTGAGACCAAAGTTGATAAATTTCATTCTTAAATTAAGAAAAGAGAAATTAGAAGAATATGTTAAGGGCACGATCAGCTGGAACTCCCAGGCACTTGAAGTGTGGTGGTAAAAAGAAACTTAATAGTAATTTAGGCCTAACTGGTCTCCTTTCTTTATTTAAAACTCCAGTTTTCAAAAAGCTGCCTAAAATGTCTGAATGCCTTCCTTTAGTAGGATTTATCGAACCTTCTTTTCCTGAGGACCTTAGAAAAATTTGGAGCAGACATATTCCCTATACCCATTTTATCATTTTGTATGTTGCTTTATTGTGCTCATTTGCATGACTATGTCTGTTAGTTCCTTTACACAGTGAACTCCGTGGTGCACATTGGGGCAGAGAGCAAGTCTCTCTCATTCAGAGATAGCCCTCTAGTGCACAGCATAGTACCTTGTGCATAAACAGTATGTTGGGCTCATTCTTCTGAGAAGCAGGTGTCAGTTGGATTAGCATCTCAATCCAATATGGATTTGGATTTCCAGGAGATTATTGGGGAAAATACTTGTGAGTGCAAATGGTTGAGGTGCTGCAGGAGGTTGAAAATGCCATTAGAGGATGGAGTAGGTAATATTTCTGTGGAATGGAGAGGAAAGGGGGAAAGGTTGAGGAGGAAGAACCTTAGACTCGCTCTTCTGTAGTTTTAAAAAAAAATTGGCAAGATTGATGGGGAGCCCCCAAGCCGAACTTTCCTGTGAATAAAGTCTTCTGACTCACAGGACTTAGTATCTTTGCCACACTCAGTCACTGGTCGAGAGCAGATCCTAGGGACTGTGGCCTTTGTACAGCATGGTGTTGAAACCAGAGAACAGCAGCTGAGGCTAATAATCAATTACTCCCTGCTGCAGGACAGCTGAGGTGCACATTTTCATGGAAGGAGCTCAATAAATGCTTATTGGAGAAAGAATTTGAGCAAAACAAGTTTCATAGTAGAAGAATGAGTGCTTAGCAACTAAGAGGCCCTAGGTTCAATCCTCAACACTAACAAACAAATAGGAGTTGTAGAAAGGAAGGAGATTCAGCTTAGTATTAGTTGAACTTTAATATTTGCTAACATTCTTATTGCCTTATGAAGAAAAGTCTTGGCCTACCCTTAATAAAAACAGAAAACTTCTTGTTAACACAACATTTTAACCACATTACTTGTCTCCTTTGCTTGCTTTATAAAAAAGTAATGGCATTGTTGAGCTTTAATTGATATGTAGTAAACAACACATTTTTTGAAGGAAATATAGATTCTTCAAATAAAAAAAACATCATCACCAGCACCCACTTTCATTATAATTATTATAAGAAAAATTTATGGCCAATTTTGGATTATTAACTCTTACAATCCGCCAGCAGCCTCTGGGATTGCTTATCAAATCCATCTTTGCACAACCCTAGAACTCATAGTTCACATTCCGGACACGGCAATACTTCACATAAAGTCCTAAGTCCTTCCTGACCCAAGGAATTCTGTGCTAGGTTTATTTTTTATCTATCTTTGATTGCTGAGAAGAGCAGAGGAGAGATCCTAACACAGAGAAGTCAAACCACAATATTCCAGCCCAAGCCTCTGAATGTTACAGTTTGGATTTCTCAAAGCTTCATACAGTATTTTACTTCTTCATCCTGCAAATCTCACTATACATTAGTTTCTGTGTTGTACATATTTGATATAAATGAAATCACACTGTACACTTTTCCCTGCTCTAGCTTGATTTAGTTAGCATAATGTTTCAATGTGTATCCACGTGGTATCATGTATAAGTGCTTCATTTTTTATGGCTAAATAGAATTCCTTTGTATGGATATGCCACAGTCTAGCTTCCCTTCCTTACTTTGTTTTATTTTCTGTATAGTAGATGTCATGATTTCACATCATGCTTATATCTTAATTTGTTTACTGCCCCTGGAATATAAACTCTATGAATGCAGAGGCTTTGATTTGTACATTGTTATAATCATTGTGATTGGCATATAATATTTTTAATGAATAAATAGGTGTTGAGCGACTTGCATTTTGCCCCAGACCCTTAGTTAAAACAACAACAGCACGTAGCATTCATCTATTTATTTTATTTTATTTTATTTTATTTTATTTTGGTGGAACTAGGGATTGAACTCAGGCCTTTGCGCTTGCCAGGGAAGCTCTTATTTTACTGAGCCATCTCCCCAGCCTCCTAGCATTCATTTAATACTCATATTTTGATTAGTTATTCTGAAAGACAACATGAAGTTGGCCAGACACACATTTAATTTAAAAAGAAGTGGAATCTCAAAAAAATTATTCCTTGTGTTACTATTCATAAATTATAATCAGGAAAAATAAATTATAGGAGTGAAGATACATCATTTAACAGACAAATGTCGGTATTCTGGTTGTATTTCATGTTATAAATTAGTTTATGCAGAATTTATGAGTCAAACGTAGGCAACTAAGTCTGATGGTTACTCAAAAAGAATCAGTTATAAGAATACTTGGAGGAAAACAGGGATTAATTGAAATAACAGTAATTTTGAAAAATCAAGATTTTACTATATTTTGAAAGAAAACACATTGTTTTGCCCTGTTTGCTTTTGTGAGCATACAAGTGTGTGAGCTAGAGATTCTACTTACAGAAACATGAAAACCTTGTTTGTTTCAGGATCAGATTTGCAAGTATGTCTCCCCAAGGGCCCAACATGCTGTTCAAGAAAGATGGAGGAAAAATATCAACTAACTGCGCGACTGAACATGGAACAACTGCTTCAGTCTGCAAGTATGGAGCTCAAGTTCTTAATCATTCAGAATGCTGCAATTTTCCAAGGTGAGTTCTGGCTATCATTTTAGATGTGTTGCTCAGCGGCATCATTATTTGGACATGGGGATTTCAAATGTGAACTGTAATTTATAAAATCCCACTGCAACATTAATGCATGGTATTAAAAATCTGCCAGTTGAAGATTCTGGTAAGGAAAAGCAGATTTTAGAAAGGCTTTATTTCAATGTTTGGGAAAGTGCATTGTTAAAAATCATTTTCTAAGGGCTGGGGATATAGCTCAGCGGCACAGTGCCTGCTTGGCAAGCAACAGATTCTGAGTTCAATTCTCACTACCAAAATAAAAAAATATCATTCTCCAGGGATAGTCTATTTTCCTGTATGTGAGGGTTTAAATTCTGCAGAAAGATGGTAATTTATTTTAGTTGATCCATAACAATGGCTTTTAAAAATCAAAATTTCCTTAAATTCCAAGCCCAGCTTTGTCCAGGGGTGAATATGATACCTGTAGAATATGCTACAAATTGGTCCTTCTGACCACTGGGGCCATTTTGATTTGATAGGGAGCTACTGGCTGGTTGGCCAAATATTTTTCAATTTGTGTGAGTGGTTGCCTCTCCCTTCTTTGTAAGTTTCAGTTCCCATCATGCTTACATTTGATTGTGAAAAGTGTTCTGACATCACCAGAATGTGTAGCAAATTACATTGTCCCTCGTAACTTAGAGCAGCATCATAGCAGCACGGGGAGGACCCCGCTATTTCAAAGACCCACCTAGAGATGATGATGATGGTAGTGGCAGTGGTGGTAGTGATACTAAGAAGCACTTAGGTAGTACCGTATCTAGGTACTCCTTTAAATGCTTTACATGTGTTAATTCACTTCATTCTTACACTTATAAGTAGCTGTTAGCATTCCCGTTTTAATTTTTTAGTATTATTTCCTCTACATTAATTTTGTATTAGTACATATTTGTAATATGTAACGATCATAATGTAGTATCTCCATTTTAGTGGATGAAAACTGACAACATAGAATAGTTGAATAATTTTCTCAAGGTCACATAATTATTGCATCAATCATGATAACAAAATTTGAACCCAGGTGACAAGGCTCTTAGAATTGATGCTTTTAACTACCCCACTAGACTCTTATGAGTGGAAGAGTTAGTTATGGATATGAAGACTTTTTTCCTTCCTTAAACAGGCAGAATGAACTGTCTTTTTCTTGTTGTGCCAAGACAGGATTGGGGTCAAGTAGGAAAATAATACTATTGACTATTTGATCTTGCAAAGTTTAAGATTTATGGCACTTTTACACGAATTGACTTGTTTGAATTGTTAGGTATGTTGATTACAGCTTATTTAGTGTATTATAATAAAATTCTTAGAATTAGCTAAGAAAGTTACTCACATTGGCCAATGAAACATACATTCACAGCAGTTCTTGGGTCAAAGCCTCAGGGGATGGTAGGTTGATTATACGAAGTACATTATACAAGCTTGAAGAATTCATTAATCTACTTATGCAGACAGGCTCTTGTGAAGAGTTGATTGAGACTAACAATCTGGTGAGAGAATTAATAATTCAAGATGATTTTAAAAATACATGGAATCATTCATGTACTGTTTAGTTTTGGAGTTGATATACAGGCCTAAAGTGGGGTGCTAAGAAGTGATGAGAACTGAGCTGAAGTGGAGATCTTCGTTTTACTCTCTGGTGCATCCAAGTGCCTTTTCAGAATAAAATGTTAGTGACTTGTTTAATTTCTAGAATGAGTAAGTCCCCACATGTTTCCTAGAAGCCATTACCTGATGAAGGTGTTGGGAGCGTGATCCCATTGGTATTTGAGGATGCAGGGTAGCTGTTGTGCTGTTCACTGAAGGTCCCTGGTGTCAAAACACATATTTGCATCCAGTCTTATCCTTTTTTTTTTTTTTTTTTTTTTTTTTGGCAGAACCTGGGATTGAACTCAGGCCCTTGTGCTTGCTAGACAAGCACTTTTTCTACTGGGGTATCTCCCCAGCCCCAGTCTTATACTTTATGTATTATCTTTTCTAGGACTGGAGCTACATGAGACTAGGAGACAGTGTAAGTTCTGATGATATTCTGATTGGATAAGATTCAAG
>PVKA01043147.1:0-16940 GCA_004027165.1 Ctenomys sociabilis | reverse complement strand
TGTCTCTGGCCGGTCTCTGGGGATGGGCGGGCGCAGGTGGGATGGAGCAGGATGGTGGAGTTGGCCGCGCTGTCTCTTGCTGGTCTCTGGGGCTGCGCGGGCGCGGGCGGGATGCTGACTTTCAAATTTTTCTATGTCCGTGTCTCCTGGGCTTGTTGAGGGCTGGATGACTAAGACTGCATTTTGCTTTTTTATCTTTATATTTTATATTTCAAAAGCTTTTCATTTTTTTTTTCTATGATGATCCTTGTGAGTTGTGGTAAAAGATTGCGGTACCACTAGTAACAAGGTCACTGTAGGTCAGATAGTATGCATGGGGTAATTTCTATTTTCTTGCATATACTTAGGCATGACCTCTGGACTCGCATGTGATCTATTTTGGAAAATGACCCGTATGCAGCTGAAAAAAATGTGTATTCAGCTGTGGTTGGATAGAATACTCTGTATATGTCCACCAGGTCCATTTGTTCCAAGCTCTGATTCAGTTCTGCTACTTCCTTGCTAATTTTTTGTCTGGTTGACCTATCTTTTTGAGATAACGGTGTGTTAAGATCTCCTGTTAAGATTGTGGTCTTAGACATTAAGTTTTTCATGTCCCTTAAGATTTGCCTTACATAGTTGGGTGCTCCTGTGTTTGTTGCATAGATATTTATGAGTGTTACTTCTTGCTTTTGAATTTTTCCCCTAACCAATATATAGTGGCCTTTTTTGTGTTGTTTGATCATTGTTGGTTTGAAGTTAAGACTGTCTGAGAACAGAATTGGTACTCCTGCTTTTTTCTGATGTGCTGGGGCATGTAGTATTGTTTTCCATCCTTTGAGTTTGAGCCTATGAATGTCCTTTTGAGTTAAGTGTGTTTCTTTTATATAGGATATTGTTGGATTTTGTTTCCTAATCCACTGGACATAGGATAACCTGTACTGCAACATCATGAAACTCAGTTGAGCACCAAATTTTCTGAACAAGGAGATTATAGAAATAATCTTGTCCACAGAGGAAAGAGATTCAAGTTCTATAGTGTGCCTGGGGAGAGTCACATGAAGAGAAAACTTTCTCTCAGGCTCTCACAGAGAGCAAACTGGTCAAACATTGGCCATGACTCATCCACATGGATGACACAGACAAAGGATCTACAGAGTAAGGTACAGGACTACAAGATAAATCCTGAGGGGACTTCACTGACCTCATAAGAAACATAAAGTACATGTGTTGGTATATAGGTCTTGCTCTATCTAGGTCTTAACCATTGAGTAGAAAAGTATAAAAATGAAGTATACACTGTGGGGCCATAATATTAAGTTGAGCTGTAAATGGCTATAGTCGACAACTTCTTCAGATAACTCACTATTGTTGTGGAATGCTGGACTGTGTTCAATTGTGTCATCAAGTTCAGGCACCTAAATTAGTTGAATGACAATGGAGTGCCCATCTTTGACAGGTGTAGACAAAGGAAGGGTTATAGAAAGGAAGAATCATGATGTGTGTGTATGGATAGTACAGTTGGGATAGATAATGCTGTGCTTCTACATAATTCTATGAGAGGCAAATTTTGCACTAATGGTGGTTGGACAGCATATTATGTCGGCTTCTAGTACTATGGACAACCACTAGGAAAATATCAAGGTAGAAATTACTAATTATTGAATCTTTGATATAATTCAAGTATAAAAAATAAGATATGCAAACAGCTACACTCTCTTTATTTACTGATAAGAGACATACGGCATAATAATGTCTGTAAGTATAATATCATGTATGCACCTTCTATGATACCAAAACAGTATGAAAACAGTTTGCAATGTATTAATTTTCAAATCCATTTTGTCATGGTATCTTAAAACTGTCTCATTGATATTTATACTTCAATAGAACAAAATTAAAAAAAAAACACAGGAGGGACCATTCTGTATCTGTATATACAGTATAGTTAGGATACTAACTACTTTTGGTAGGATACTAACTACTATAGTTAGGATACAGCTACTTTTGCTTAAATCAATGAGAAGAAAATTTGTACTAATAATGTTTGGATAGGATATCCTGTCTGTATCTTGTACTATAGAAAAGCACTAAGGTGATAACAGTGTACAATGTATTAACTATTGAAACTTCCCTATTACTCAGTTTGAAGCTGTCTTATTGCTATTTGTTTCTCAATAAAATAAAAAAAATTCACTGTTAAAAAAAAAAAAAAAAAGGTCACTGTAGGAAAAATCTGTTCTTTAAGAGTTGTCTTCTGAGATGTCTGGTTTGGTCTGTCCCAAGATCCTAGCTTTCCAATTAATTGGTGCTGGAATGTAGTTTTCTGTTTGGCTCTGTTCCCCATCTCCATACTTTCAAAATTGTTATACACATTTTATGTAATCCCAATTAAAATTCTTAGGTAAACTAAAGTTAAAGTAGCCCCCTGACTCAAAAGGAAAATCTGACATGAACGGACACTTTTGAGACAAAGTAGGACTCATAGCAATGAAAGTGCTCCACATCACTGGCCACGCAAGACCAGTGCATTCATACAAGTGACAGCAACCCTGAGATTCCATCTCATCCCAGAAAGAATGGATTTTTTTCAAGCAAACAAGCAATAACAAATCCTGGATGGGGAAAAAGAAATCCTTCTCTTTTGTTGGTAGGAGTGTGGAATGGTGTAACCCCTGTAGAAATCAATAGGGAGATTCCTCAAAAAACTAAACTTAAGGTTTTATTAGACCCAACTAGTCCCCTTCTTGGTATTTTTGCAAAAGAACTACAAGCATCATACAACAGTGATATCTGCACACCAGTGTTTATAATGGCACAGTTTACAACAGCTAAACGTTGGAAATAGCCTCAGTGTCAATCAACCAATGAATAGATAAAGATATGGGTTTCAAAAATATAAATGGAGCACTTCTCTGCCATAGCACATGAAAAACTTGAAACATTTCTATTAAACAGATGAAACTTGAGACCATACTCTTAAGTGAAATAAAACAGACACACATGTGTAAATATATCATTTTTTTCTCTGGTGTGAGAAATTAAAAGTATAAATAAGAACTAAAATATATAATAGATGTTAAAATAGGAAAAAAGTTATTTGAAAGGAAAAAGGAATGGAGGAAGAAAGGAATGAATAAAAAGAAAAAAATGTGAAAAGAAGGAAATAATGGAAACAAAGCCTTATACATAAACAGAGGAAGTAAAGTTCGGGAGGATAGTGTTCTGGGAAAAAGAAATCAGGTATATTATATGTGTGGTCAAGTACAAATTCCCTATAATGAATGTGATAAATAGATAGATAGATCTTACTGTTAGAAAATAATTAATTGTAAAATTTCCCAATTCAAAATATGGAAAGTTACATAATAGAATTTGCATTGGTTAGCAAGCATTTTATATCTTAATATATGGATTTCACCAGAAGAATTATTTTTTAAAAAGCGAAATAGAATTTTCATGTTGACTAACTCTATATGCTATTGTCTGTATTCTGGGCAACTACATCAAAGACAGCAAAAAGCAGTACAAAAACCATGGTTGAGTACCACTCATCTTTTTCTTCTAAATGTGTACCTTTCTAATGTGTTATCAATTAGTATTCTTTCTTTAAAATAAATTTTAAAAATATATAGTAAAAAAGGACAAAAAAAATTAAAGTTTATTGAAAGCAAGTATAAATGTTTTAATTATTTAACCACATTTGCATACCTATATCTATTAATCTGAACAACAGATTTGATGATGAAAATATGTAATATAACCATCGTTAAATTTTTAATCTTGTTTTGAAATTCCATTTATATTGTCATTTGTTACTGTTTTTATTTTTGTTTCTGCTGTTTGTTTTTACTCTTTAAAATAAAATTTTAAAAGGAAAGGAAAAACAATAGCCTGTCTGTTTTTGTTAATTGTAGGTGTTAGAGGTGTCCTGGTTTCTTGAGGAAAGATAATCGGAGAGGTCACCACACTTAAATGCAATCTATTTTAGAGACATGAGGCCCAGTAGTCAAAAGATTTAAAATTTGAAAGGATTATGTTATCCAAGTCAATGCTCTCTTCTGACCAATGTATTAAAATCCAAGACCAATCTCTCAATCTGTCCCTGTCTCTGTCTCTCTGTCTCTGTCTCTGTCCCTGTCTCTGTCTTTGTCTCTGTCTCTCTCTCTTGCTCTCACTCTCTCACTCTCACTCTCACATTCTCTTTGTAGAGTACTGCAATGTAGTAGTTGGAGTTGGTCTAGTGATCACACAAATGTGAGATAACTCCAGAAAAAGTAACATAAAAAGCATTCGAAGATCACAAATGTTTGTGTAAATGTGTGTGTCTCTGCTGTGGTCCTGGGGATTGAACACAGTACCTTTGCATTGAATTATACCCCAGATCCTTCCTACTTTTTTATTTTTAGTTTAAGACAGGATCGTGGTAAGTTACTAAGTTGCCCAGAGTGTAATCAAAGTGGGATCATTTTTTATCCATCTCTCAGGAGTGATAGTGTTACAGGTGTGTGATACCATGCTTTACCAAACCACAAACCTTAAATGAAGTTATTTCCTTATGCAATCAGAAGAATTATACTTCTTCAGGTTGACATTAACATTAACGTGGAGACATAGGTTCAAGTTTCACTGAAAATGACAAGATTGTATGAATAGTTTCATTCTATGGTCTCTGTCCATTAGTCATTAACCACTAAGGATGGTTTTCTTTCTCAATGAGCCTAGACTCATAGTACAGCACCCTGGACAGCTATTGTCAATGGATCAGATTGAGATCATTGGATAGAATTTCTTTTTCATCCCTGAATTAGAGTTAAATCTTAGCATGTTTATTTTTAAATCTCTCTATTATTTCTTTTTCTTTTCCTTTTCAAAAAATGTATTTGGCTATTACATGGTCTACTACATGGCTCAGACTTAGTAATCATCTTTTTTTCAGCTTCCCCAGAGCTAGGATTGCAAGCATAACAGGCATATGACGCTATGCCCATACTCTGTGGCCAGCTCCCAACCTGACCTTGATGAGTTCTTGTTCTCTAAAACTGAAGAATGAATTTTAGGAACAAACGAAGGTTGAGGAAAAAACTTTATTGGATAGGAAAGCTTCTGTCGGAGAGGGACAGAAGGGGGGCCCGAGCGGGTTGCCCGGGGAAGCTGTCTCTTTTAGGGACTTTTTATAGAGCAAAACCATGGGGGACTAAGGTAGAGAAGGGGTCTCCCTTTGGCGGAGGTGGAGTGGGACAAAACTACGGTCAACCAATGGAATTACAAGCACCATTGTTCTGGTAAAGTTGATTAGGCCCAGGACCAAATGGGGGAGTCATTCAGTGAGCAGGCAGGAATAGAGGACAGGGTCTCTTACCCTCGGGGTTGGGCTAGTGACTCACTTGGGTCTTTTCAGGTGATTGCTACCTATTTAGCATATCAATCCTAGGCGCTACTCTTTTAGCATTTGTTTGGCCTTTAGGCCTGGTTCACAGCAGGAGCCTCCATCGTGTCCTGTCCTTGGGAAGTTGCTGGCATCTTCTTTCCTGTATTATTTCTTTCCAGGGCCTGGCCCTGCCAGACTGCCTAAAAATATTTTTATCTAACTCCACTGCCTACAACAGTATAGCATGTGGTGCCTGGGATGGAGCTGTGGTCCCTGTACTTGCCTAACCTTGGGGAGGCTCTGTAGGTCATTGAGCCATCTTGCTGGCCCATAAATCTCTTTTATTCTGAGAAAGTGGTGTAGTATTTTTGTTCGTTACAATTCTTTTGATAAAAATCCTCCATTTTTACTTGAACCTACTGAAACAAATACTTTCCATCTTAGTTGAGAGATGATTTTTGCCAAAGGAGCAAAATACTGAGACCACCTAATCAGGGTCTGAAACTGTAAGTCAAAATAAACATTTTTTTCTTTACAAGTTAATTATACTACCTACTTAATTGTAGAAATGTGACACTGATTACTGATACATGATCTATATAGTACAGAGTCTTGTCCATAGTGAACAGTCAACAAATATTTGTCACTAAATGTTTGAGCCTCTTGGGAGGCTGTAAACAGGCGGATCACTACAAGTCCAATCTACTAGTGAGAGCCTGAATACCCTGTACACCCTTCTCTAAGATACAAAAAAAAAATAAGAATAAATGTATGAGCCAGTTTTTCTCTCTCTGCACCACTACAGGGAATGATGGCAGCCACATATATAATAATATTCATGATTCTACACCCACAATAGTTTGCAGTGATTTCCTCTGTGCCCTATCTCTGGAATCTCTTAACCTAGCATGCTGACTTGCTTTTGTGTTACTTTTCCTCATGTTATTATATCCATCACCCAGCCCACAGGAAGGAAGATATTAGCACCACTACATAAATTTCTGAAAACCTCAATTTGTAAAATAAACAATAAAATCTCTACCCCTTCCCGTGGGTTTATACAAGCTACCTCAGTAAATATTCCCTGTGTGAGGTCCTGGTTTCCATGGTCAGCATGAAGTTGCTTTTCACAATTTTCTGTTCATATTTATGGCTCATACTGTAAGCAAACTTTTGCGATTCTCCTGCATAGTTTTGGATAAGATGGGATTGCTTTCTCCTTTGTTTGGCTACTGAAGCTTTCTCAAAGTGTGGCTGCCATAGTTCCCTGTAGCAATGCAGAGAGAGAGATAAATTGGTCCATATATTTAATGAGAAATTATTTATTGAACGTTCACTATGAACAGGACTCTACTTTGGAACATGCATATTAATCAGTTTCACATTACTACAACTGAGTAGGTGGGCTAACTCATATTTTGACTATCAGTCAAAATAAATATTATTCTCTTATAAAGGAATAATGTTTATTTTGACTGATAGTTTTGGCCCCTGATTAGGTAGTCTTAGTATTTTTCTCCTTTGACAAAAGCAGAAAATCAAGATGGGGCAGCAAAAACCAAACATCTATGAGCCAGGAACACAAAAAAAGAGAAAAAGACTTGCCATTAATGACTTAGCAAGTTTCCGCTAGTCCTGCATTCCAAAGGTCTGCAGAGTTTCCAAAAGCACCATGCTAGGAGTGAAGCTTTTAATATATGAACTCATGAGGAAACATTCAAAATCATAGAACCATGTACGCTGTGCTCAGTCAACCAAGTGGTCCCTGACATCATAAGCACAGATTCTAGAGAGAGAATAAATAGCAAAGGCAATAAACCCAACACAAGTAACACATTTGTGTGTTTTGTGGAACAAGACAATAAAGTGGTAAGGTACAGGTATCTGGAGAATCACTTACATATGGTTGCTTGAGGAGTTGATCTTAAATGTAGACGAGGATGAGGACTATATCATGAGGAGCCAAAAAGAACTCCTAGCAGGGGGCAAAGCCCAAGAGGAAGTCCTGAGGAGGCTTCTCTGGAAAAATGACCCCTCTTTCCCTGGCAAGAACTTACCTGGTTCTTACACAGTAGGCATGATACCTTTGATGGATAATCCAAATTCCAGTATAGAAAAGATGAGGCTACCCCAAGAGCAGGTCTTATATTAGAGTTTGCATCTCAATTGGGGTAAGATACAATCATAAACTAATTGTGAAAGTCTCATAACAATATACTTATTCTGGGAATGATGCTTAATATTTACAGTTAAAAACCCATAATTGGTTCAGAGTAGAAGATGTAGGCATCTTCTACTATACAATATTCTATTAAGTATATAATATTAGCACAAAACTTTCTCTTTAATGAACTAAGAAAAGTAACTAAGTACTAGTAAGGCAACAATACACAATTTATCAGCTATTGTAACTGTCCTAATAACCTGTCTTAAAACTTGGTTTCATTGTTTATCTTTTTTAAAAGAAAGAACAGCTAGGATGTGTGAAAGGAGAAAAAAAGGAGGAAAACACATTCACACACACACACACACGTACACACGATAGCTAAGACAATTTATACTATTGATTTTGAAAGGAAAAGTTAATGCTTAATTGTTAAATCAATCTTACATACCTATATCTGATAATCTGAACAACTGCTCTGATAATAAGGATATGCAATATAGCAACCATTGTTAATTTCCTATCACCTGGTTTTGATATTTTGTATCATTTTTATTTTGTTGTTGCTTTGTTTTTGTCTTTTTTAAGTGGGTTTTCTTTCTCTTTAAAATAATGTTTTAAAACAATAACAGTTTGGGAAGGTCTGAATACAAAGTCAAGACAATTATTCTTTTGCATTTTGGTATTCTTACTGATGTAGGTAAAATGATTTTCCATCATTTTGGTTTTCAAAATTAGTGTGCCAGTTTCCCTGAAATGAGAATTGCTCTGATAGAATAAAAACACACATGTGGTATAGAACATAAGAGAATAGTGACAGTGTTTTGTTTTGGTTTGGTTTTCTATCAGTTTGCCTTAGTTTTCAGACCAGATTGTTCCACTGAGATGCTTTGGCTGCAGTTCTAGAATCAGAAAAACTAGAATGTAAATATAGCCAGGCAGAATCGTTTACAGAGTGAAGTTAGCCAAAAGTTTTACTTTTTTGCTGTTGCCCCCTATTCCCTTGTAACTTTTATCTGAGCTCAAAGTTACTGGTCTTTCTAATTTGGAAGCTTTAAAACAAACAAAAAGAAATTGATAGTGTTTTCTTATATGAGGAATGGGAATGATTTCTTCAAGTCTACTGGGCAAAGTAAAACATAAAAAATTGTGTTTGCTATTTTGCCAAAAGCAGTTGTTCACAATTGTTTGTGTCTCAAAAAAGATTTTTCAGTTATTTTTCCATTATTTCTATTAGCTTTATAAGAGGCATGGAGTGAAAGTATGATATATATATTTTACTTTATTTTATAGAAGGAAAATAAATGGCAAATAAATAATGTTTCTTTTGTAGCTACTGTTCTTTTTGTTTCACCCAATGAACTTGACAATACAATGAATTAATATTTGTCGAGCATTTAGAACAAGCCATGCTGTTTGTTATACAAGTATTTTTTAAACAAAAAAATGAAAGAAGGAGGAAAATTGAATCGGGCACTGAAGAAGGAAAACAAGTGAAGCAAACAGGAAGAAAATTATAAAATATTCAAAATATGCAGTATAAAATTAAAATTTTCCAGAATGCTTCAAGAACATATAAAATATCCTCTTAAATTCAAGGGAACAAACAGAACTTTGGATGAATCTTATAAAAATAAAAATGTAATTAAACTTGATTTTATAACTTGTAAATATCTTATCCTATTTGTACAACACATACTCTAATCCTTATAATTAGTATTTGAAGCCGGTTGGTTTTAACTAATAATCTTCAAGGGGGTTTGGGTATTGGACCAGCCCTACAACACTGTTCATCATCATGAAGTGGGCCAAGAGAGTCTGCCAAACTGAAATCTCCTGAGGAAAACATGGAAACTAACAGGGGGAGCCTCCCGTGAGCCCCACGGCCCTGCAAGAGGAGCTTCTGCACTGCAGGAGCAGGAATCTGCAGAGCAAGACGGTTCTGTGGACTTAGGAAGCTCAAGAAGCAGGGCTACAAGAGACAGGGTGTAGAAAGCCTGCATAGAAAGGGGGAAAGATTCCATACAAGTCCTAGACTGAGGCCAAGCCTTCACAGGCACAAGATAATTATGTCAGTTTACCAAAGAGGTGGAGAGCAGAACAGGGATAGATCTGGTGATCAGCAGTGCTGTGGACTGTGGAGCTTTGGTCCAAGGAGATTGAACAGAGCTCTTTACCGCCCCTTTAAAATCCCATGCACTAAGCAGGAACACCAGAAAGGCCATGGTGGAGTACACAGGAAGCTATGACACTTGTAAGGATGCTCCATTTGTGCAATGGAGGTGTAATATGCAAAATGATATATTATTTACTATATACAGATTTGGATAAATTACGACAAACATTTTTAATCTTAGGAAAAACATAGCATAAAAACATGTATTACAAACTTAAAAATAAGGGGCTTGGGAAATAGCTCCAAGTGTCTATCTGGCAAGCAGAAGGACAGGGGTTTGATTCCAGCACTGTGTCACATGACCATCTGGAGCCATAGGTATGCTGTGCTGGCTACCAAAACTGAGCTTGATGGTGAACACTTATAATCTCAGTACTGAGGAGGCTAAGGCAGGAAGATCACTATGAGTCTGAGCTGCGTAGTGAGAAATTGTACCAAATAAATAAATAAAATAATTAAAAATGGGAAGTAAAATAGGAACTGAATAGAAGAAAACAAATTAAAAGAAAATAACAAAAACATAAAATCCATACTGCCAATTACATATATCACTAATTACAGCAAATATTAACACTAATTCAAAGGCAGACAAAATTAAGAAGCTAAATCAAAGTATATTTCATAAAGAACACACATATCCTAATTTTAAGGACACACTTTGAAAGCCTGAGGAAACTGCTTATGTAATTATCATTAGACAATGTAATTATCTATACCATGAGTTTAAAATAGAGGACAGACCCACCAGCAGACGAGAAGGGAGCCTTTTACCCAACAGGCTCTCCAACATTAGTTGTTGGCTGATTTCCTTATGATAGACATTCTTTCTGGGGTGAGATGGTATCTCAATGTTGTTTTAATTTTCATTTCACAGATGGCTAGTGATGTGGGGCATTTTTTCATATATTTATTTGCTTCTTTAATTTCGTCCTCTGAGAAGTGTGTACTCATCTCAGATGGCCATTTCTGGACTGGGTCTTTAAATTTGGGAGCCCTACTGTTTTTTAGTTCTTTATGAATTCTAGAAAGCAGACCTTTGTCTGAGTGCTTATTAGTGAAGATTTGTTCCCAATTTGTGGGTTGTCTTTCTACTTTGTTGGTAATTTCTTTTGTCGTGCAAAATCTTCTCAGTAGAGGAGGTCCCAGTTAATTCTTTCAAGTGTTACCTGTGTGATTTGATTTTTGTTCATGAACTCTTTGCTTACCCCTATGTCTTTAAGAGTTCCTCCTGATTTCTGTTCCAGGAGATTTAAGGCTTCTGTTTTAATGTTTAGATCTTTAATACATTTTGATTTTAGCTTAGTGCATGGTGATAGAGCTGGGTCAAGTTTTAGTTTTAAGCATGTAGAAAGCCAGTTGTTCCAGCACCATTTGTTAAAGAGGTTACCTTCCAGTGAGCATGTTTGATGCCTTTGTCAAAGATAAGGTGTGTTCATAGAGGCTTCTGTGGGTTCTAATCTATTCCATTGATCCTCAGTCTATTTTGTTGCCAGTACCATGCTGATTTTGTCACAGTAGTCTTGTAGTAATGGAATTGTAATGCCTCCTGCCTTGTCTTTGTTAGCCAGGATTGCCTTTGCAATTATAGGTCTTTTCTGGTTCCAAATAAATTTTAGGAGCGATTTCACTAGGTATGGGAGATATGTTAGTGGTAGTTTGATAGAGATTGCATTATATTGGTACGGCAATTTGGGGAGTATGCCATCTTTACAATGTTGGTTCTTCCTATTCAGGAGCAAAGAATATCTTTCCATTCTCTGAAATCTTTTATGATTTCTTTTTGAGAGTACTGTAATTTTCTTTGAAAAAAAGCTTTGAATTCTTTAGTATTCAAAAGGTATTTTATTTTCCTTGGTGCTATTGTAAAAGGTATTGTTTCTCTAATTTGCTATCTGTGTACAGATGCTATAGACTTTTGGGTATTGACTTTGTAGATTGCTATGCTACTGAACTTGTGTATTAATTCTAGTAGCTTCTTGGTGGAGCTTTTTGGGTCTTCCAAATAAAGTGTTATGACATCTGCAAATAATGATAATTTAACTTCTTCTTTACCTATTCTTATTCTTTTTATTTCTCTCTCTTGTCTAGTAGCTCTAGATAATGATTCCAGAACTATATTGAATATTAGGGTGATAGAGGACATCCCTGTCTTGTACTATATCTGAGAGTAAAATACTTTAGGTTTTCCCTATTTAGAATTATGTTAGCCATTGAGTTGTCATAAATGGCTTTTATCAGAATGAAGCAGAGGCCATGTATTTCAATTTAATGTAGGGCTATGAACATAAATGATTGTTGGACATTGTCAAAAGCCTTCTATGAACATAAATGATTGTTGGACATTGTCAAAAGCCTTCATCAACTGAAATGATCATGTGGTTTTCAGTTTTTGCTTTATTGATATTGTGTTACATTTATAGATTTGAAAATGTTTAACCATTCTTGCACTCCTAGGATGAATCCGATCTGGTCATAGTTTAATCTTCTTGATTTGATGTATTCTATTTGCTAGGATTTTGAGGATTTTGGCATCAATGTTCATGAAGGAGACTGGCCTGTAGTTCTTCTTTTTGGTTATGTCTTTCCCGGTTTTGGAATCAGTATAATATTTGCCCCCAGGAATGATTTTGGGAGGATTGCTTCCTTTTTAATTTCAATGAAAAGTATATAAGGATTATAGTTTCCATAAATTTCTTGTAGAATTCAGCTGTGAGTCCATCAGCACCTGGACTTTTCTTTGTTGGTAGTTTTTTTTTTCTTACATTTCATATTTCTTTGGCAGTTATTGGGTTATTGAGAGGTGATATATCTTATTGATTCAGTTTTGTTAATTTGTACTTTCTAGAACTCTGTCCATTTCATTTATGTCTTCTATTCTGTGAGAGGCAAGATTCTCAAAGTAACTATTGATAACCTTCTGCATTTCTACTGGTGTGTAGTAATTACACCCTTTTCATTCTTTATTTCTTGAATTTGAATGTTTTCTTTCCTCTTTTTGATGAGGTTATCTAGGGGCTTATCGATTTTAATCTTTCAAAGATCCAGCTTTTTGATCATTACTTCATTGAACAGTTATGGAAATCAGTGTGGAGACTCCTTGAAAAACTAGGAATGGAAATCCCATTTAAATAAGCTATCGCCTTTTCTTGGAGGAACTGAAAATGTCATACCATAGTGATATATGTGTACCTATGTTTAGAGTAGCACAATTTGTGATAGTCAAATCTTGCAAACAACCAAGATGCCTGTCACCTGAGGAATGGATGAAAAATATATGGTATTTTTATACAATGAAGTATTACTCAGCTATAAAGAATGACAAACTCACAGACTTCATAGTTAAGTGGATGCCACTGGAAGATATACTCCAGTGAAATAAACTAGACACAAGTGTGTGAATATTATATAATCTCCCTAATACAAGAACTCTTAATAAAAAATACAAATAGAAAGGCATAACACAATTAAAAGGAAAGCAAGAACTTGAGGGTTACAAAATGAAGAGAGGGCAAGGAAAAACACTAGGAAACATGACAAAGGTAAAGCCATACATTTATACATACATGATAGGTATGGCACATATTAATACTTGATGAAAAATACCTGTTGCATGTTATGTCTAAGAGGTTTGATAATCAGACAGATAGTATGGTTGGGCTTCACTACATATATTGTAAGCTGTTAACAATAAGCTTCTCTTCTGGAGGGTTAACAACCTAAGTTTGCAGAGAAAAAATTAGGGAAAAAGGGGGGCTGCAAGGATAGCCAATGTTTTGACCCTAGCCTTTCAAGTTCAATGAAGACTCAGGACATATGAGAACCTATACTGTATCATCATGTAACCAAAATTTTCTGATCAAGAAGATTATGAGACTACAGAGGAAAGTGATCAATGATGTACAGTGTGCCTAAGGAGAGTTACATGGAGAAATAGCATTCTCAGGTTTTCACAGAGAACAGACTGGTCAAGCAATGGCCGTGACTCATCCACATGGCTGACACTGACAAATGATCCACAAACTGTGGTACAGGGTTTCAAGACAAATCCAGAGGAGATGTGACTGATTTTATCAGATACAAAAGCTCCATTTCCTATTATATTGGTCTTGCTTTATCTTGGTCTTAAAGTATAAAAATGAAGTATAAATAGTAAAGCCATATTAATATGCTGAGGTGTAAAAGTATCAAGTCAACAATTTCTGACACTGCTAGTTATGGAAAACCCACTACTATTATGGACTACTGGACTATATTAGAATATTTTGTTGAATTCATGCACCTATAATTTTTAAATTATAATGGAATACCCTTCTCTAACAAAACTAAACACAAATGGGGTTACACATGAACTGCCATTTTGTATATGTATATTTAAAACAGGATAGATATACAGCTACATTCTCTTAATTTAATGAATAGAAAAATTTGCTGTAATAGTGTTAGACAGGATATCATTTCCGCATCTTGTACAACCAATAACCATTAAGAGAAACATATGCAATGTATAATTATTAAATGTGTCCTACTAATTGGTTTTGAAACTGTCTCATTGCTATTTGTTTCTCAATAAACTTATCTAAAAATAAAATATTGTACAGAGCTACTTAATAAATTAACTATCAGCGAAGTTGTCCATTTTAAATATATATTAACAAACAATATGGTTTTAAAATTTATGAAGCAAAAATGAGAGAAAAAAATTACAACCATGGTTAAAAGGAAAGACAATATCCTAAGCCAAAGTAGATCTCAATAACTTAAAACTTGTCATTCTATGACCACAAGAGAATTAAATAAGAACTAGATGCCCATCATGTATGCGAGACAAAGAACCCCAAATCCCCAGCTGTAAAAATAATGTGATAGACTTCTATATGTCAAAGAAGAATTATCTTTAAAATCAAAAAATGCTTTCTATTTTCTATTTGAATCATAATGAAAATACAACAATTCAAACTTAGAGAGCCAGCAAAGCATTTATATTAATTAAAGTTCAATCAGAGAAGCACAACTGCCAATAGTGATATTGAATTCAGGGTTCAGTTTAAATTGAATATTTTAAAAGTATGGTCATTGGTATCTATATCTGGTGTAGGGACTGAAGTCATAATGCAGTCCAAGTTCGGTAGAAATCTGGAGTAAGGAGAAGGAAACAAAAACAAGTGAACTCTGGAGGAAGATGTAAAGTTCATGAGGACAACAGAAATCACATCTATAACTGTAAACTGACGTTATGGAGGAAGTTGACACACTGCTTCATGGATTTGTACCTGCACCTGACCTAGGAGCTGGCAAAACTGAAAATGGAGCTCCACCAGAGCTAGAGGAATAGGGGCCACAATACTGCTGCATGCCAATTGGTTAGTCAGCAGAGCAGACACAAGACGCACAGTCTGCCCCAGTACCTGATGATCTTCAGAGTGCATCATTGCTTTCTTATTTTCTGTCTTCTGTATTTCACACAAATGCCTCCTGAGATAGTCTTGTACCAGAGTTTTACTAGCAAGAGAGTTTTTCTAGTTGATGTTACACAAATCTACCATACTTAGAAAGGCAGAAATATCTGTGTTTCAAAAACATAACCAAAATTAATGAAGTAAATCATCTTAAGAAGCTAGCAAAATAAAAAATTAAGCCCAGAGTAAATAGAAAGAAATAATAATAACTAAAGTTGTGTTATTTATCTTATTCCTTGGACAGGATACCAGAGATCCACATGTTAAAGGAGGAAAGATTTAGTTTGGCCTATCATTTGTAGAGGTTCCAGTTTGAAGTTGGCTGGATCCAAGGTAGGGCAGAGTATTGGAGGGCATCACAGAGAGAAAACAGCTCATGGCATGGTGGAAGGAAGCAGAGAGAGAGATCAAGGCAGGAGGGAGATGGACCATTTCAGGCCATGCCCCACTGGCGACCTTCATACACCAGGCTTCACCTACTGAGTCAGAGATAGCTAGTCCACTAATGAGTATCGTGTCTCCATGATGCAATCACTCCCTCACACCCAACCTAGGAGCGCAAAATGCTTTAGAAGAACATCTAGATATAAACCATAACACTCGGTTCATTATGGTGTAAGTACCTCTAGAACCCAGTATTAAAAAGATAGAAATCCTATTAGACTTTGCCAGTGAAACACACTGGTAACCATGACCCTGGTTCTTAGGTTGGTAGCTGCCCACACCACTCGGTAAAATAAATATGAACTTGAAGGGGGTCTTATTGTGGGTGTCAGCAACTTCCTTATAGATACTACCAGCACTAGCAACTGGAGGAACAGATTTGCAGTCTACTTAGTCACTTTTATGGTAGAAGAATTTTCAACACACTGAAATGCTGAAGTAGCAATATGGCTACTGCTGGGGGCTGGTAGCCAAATTTATGTGGCGAATCAAGAGCAAAGAGCCCAGCATTATGATTCTAAATGTTCTGAGATTGGGCAGAAATGAAGCTCCATTAAGGCTATGGACTGCAAAGATAGAGAAGAGTTCTTAATTGCTGAGAAGGAACAGTAGCATAGGAAAGATAGCCTGAGAACATCAGAAGGAGCAACAGGGCTCCACCCTTTATAGCATCAAAATTGCAAAAGTGAAAGCCTTTGTTTTAAGAATATAGCACCAGAGCACTGTGTTCCAAATTGCTATCAGTAAAGGGAAATTTTTTTGTTGGATTAATTTTTTTAAATTTTATTTTATTAAGAGCACCTATAGTATTTAAATGCCAATAGAATACCCATCTCTGACAAGACTGAACAAAAAAAAGGGGATACAAAGGATGAACCATTTTAGTCTAGGGAAACTGTATTCCAGGATTTTGATCACAGGCATTGGGCCCCTATAGCCAAGAGAGAAAGAAGCCAAGCTACTGCTCCAGCTGGCAGCAGACTTTGGCATTATCCATATGGTTCTGTGTGTGCAGAATACAAGAGCTGCCATCAGAAAGGCTTCCACCCAATTTTAGAAGAAGACCTGGCAGTTAGGTAGTGTATTCCTGAGAAGGAAGTGTAAAGCTGTGAGTATAGAGCCAGAGGTGCAGAGAACCCCAGAAATTTGGAGAACTTGGTCCCTTTCTTTGTAACCCCCTATTACCTTGTGGGATGGTAATGCTTATTTTGTGCCATTGGATGTCAGAAGTGCTTAACTTTTTTTTCATTTGTGCAGGGCAAACTCATAGCTGAGTTTGCCTTAAATCTCAAAGGAGACTTTGGATTTGGACTTCCCAGAAATACTGTTGGTAACTCTAAGAGATGGGCT
>PVKA01043146.1:0-16938 GCA_004027165.1 Ctenomys sociabilis | reverse complement strand
TCTTTATTTCAGATTCTATGTATTCAAATATTTCTTTTTTAATTTGGGGAATTACTTCTCATTTTATTTCCTCTATAGCTTTCTGCTGTTGTTCCTTTGCTGCTGTATCTGTTACTTCATTCGTTGCAGCTGAGCTAGTGTCCTCTGCCCTTCCTGATGGACTCGAGGTCTGGGATTGCATTTTTCCCCTTCTCTTTGTAATTTTGTATAGCACTGATCTTTGACCTTTGGTGTAGAGCTTTGGTGCAGCTATAACCTTAGCTTGTTATGAGATTTGGGTGCCAGTCTATTAAGTTTGATATTTTCCAGGTATGCCTATCCTGGGTCTAGCTGTTGTGTTCAGTTCCTTTTTTACTGCAGCTCCTTTGGTTCCCCTCTGTTGGTTCCTGGGGTCAGCCCTCCTGTGTCAACCAGGTCATTCCCCAGGTGGGTGGGCCTGGGCTTTGGTGGGTTTTCTGGGCTCACAAAAGGATAGTGGATGATCTTATTCACTGAGTAGGCTATACTGAGCCAACCATCTTGTGTTGGGTCCGGGTCTACAGGCCGTAACCCGAGAAGGCTGGGAAAGGTCCCTCTGGTGCAGTGGGCCTGGAGCCCTCACTCACAGGCCAGGCTGTGCTGGATTTCGGTCTATAGGGTGGGACCGTGGATTGCTGAGAAATGACCCTCCAGTGTGGCAGGCTTGAAGTTCTCACTCCAGGCCGACCTGCACTGGGTCTGGGGATGTGGGGTGGACCGGTAATCACCTGGAAATGTTTCTCTGGCACAGTGTGCCTGGAGCTGTCACCGGGCCACGGGGGGTGGCGGGCAGCTTAATCCCTGGGAAATGTATCTCAGGCATGACGGGCCTAGAGTTCTACACTCACTGACCTTTGATGCCCAGAGAATCGGGGAAATTCCCACTCAATCAGTGGGCTTTAGGTCAGGGGATCCAGGGAGGTGTTGGTGAGTGGTTCCTGAGGTTTCAGGCCTGTCACTGGCTTGGGGGGGTTGGGGACAGGGATCCGCGTAGCGCACGTGGGAAGAAGCCAAAGGCTCTCCCTCAGACTCACCACACTCTCTCTGATCTGGGAAGCCTGGTGAGTCCTGTAAATTTGCTTTCACTGGGAGAGCTTGGCGCGGGATCCAGGAGGCCGCTGGAGTCAGCCACTGTCTCAGGCTGGTCTCTGGCTGGGCGGGCATGGGCGGGATGGAGGAAGATGGCCAGCAGATGCTTTAATCTGCTGAGCTATATGGCCAGCTCTTGATTTGTCCATTATTTGATTTGGGTCCTTAATTTAAGAGATTTTAAAATCTTTTTTCTTAGTTCCTTGTATATTCTAGATACTAGTCCTCTATCAAAATAGCAGGCCAAAAGCTTTCCTCAGTCTACCAGCTGTGTCTTTACTCTTTATTTTTTTCCTTTGTTCTGCTGAACGTTTTGATTTAATATCTCCTTTGTTGATTCTCATGTTATTTCTTCTGCTTTTAAAGTTCTGTACAGGAAGTCATGGGCTATACTTATGGATTCAAGCGTTTCTCCTATGGTATGCTACAGCAGATCAGGCTTCTATTTTTACATCTAGTTTTTTGGGGTTTTTTTTTTTGTTTTGTTTTGTTTTGTTTTGTTTTTTTAATCAATTTTGGCTGAAATTTAGTCAGAAACAGCACTACGAAGAACCCAAAAAACAAGAATGGTGGCAAGGATGAGAGGGAGAAGGGACCTTTCTACATTGGTGGTGGTTGTTAGAACTAGCATAATCACTATAAAAACTAAAATGGAGATTACTAGAAAATCTAAAAGTGGAAATTTAGACACACCTCTCCTAGGTACTAACCTGAAAGAATTACTCTTGTGAAACTGTAGTAATACATGCATTCCGTACTCAGACTGGTGCAATTCACACCAGCTAAGCTTTAGGCGCAGTCTCGGCACCCATCAGTAGATGAATGGATAAAGAAAATGTGCACAGTGGAATTTTCTGAGCCATAAAGAAAAATGAATTCACATCATTTGTAGGATGATGGATGACTGTTGAGACCATAATGTTATACAAAATATACCAGGCACAAAACACTAAATACTGCATGATTTCTTTTGTATGAGGAAACCCAATTATCAATGTGTTGAAGAGAAAAATAAAGAAGGGATGTGCTTCTTGGTTATCATTGAAAGCCCAGCCTGTAGCTTAAATCAAGAGAGTTGCTTGGGGAGATTATGAGCACGACCAAAACTGTTTTTGTCCTCTTCCTATAACCTGTGGAAATGCCAGCTGGTACCACAAAAGAAATTTTACAGAGCTGAATATTTATAAAGACATCATGCAGTGATATTATCCTGAGCCATGCCAATGTAATTGCGAGTTCTTATGAGACGCTGGGAAGGAAAATCAGTGTTAGAAACAGATGGAAATACACTTTGACATTTGCCCATAATAATGTGAATGTTTAAATGAAACATGAAAAATTATTATAGTGGAAGATATATTTCCATTAGTTCCCCTCAAAATAACTTTTCATTCCTTCACGTGCAGTCGTCACCCACTGCTCTTGCTACTTTCTGAGGCAGTTTTGCGAGTCCACTCTCATGAGGGTTTCAAGCTGCTCTGCCTGGCTGTTTTGATTTCCTGAATCAATTCAAAATGTTGGCCTGTCATGGTCATTTTGACTTTGGGGAAGAACCACAAGGCCGACACTGCCAGATCCAGTGAATAAAGGAGATAAAGACACTATTAATTTTATCAGCTATCTTTTCCTTTGGCTGACAATGAGCAGAGACTTTCTCTGTATTTTTTATCACACCTGGCAGAGACACTCACAGAGAACTTCCAAAACTGACTCAGAAAGTAACAAGAAGGATGGGGCTACGTGTGCTTGCCACTGTGTCTTTTCTTTTGACTTTTAAATTTTCAAACTTTTTAAAATGTTTAAAATGCAACCATTCACTGTATATTTTGAGAAAAGCACATTTTGGGGTTTTTATTTTAAAGAAAAGAAAAATAAACAATAAAAACAATGGTACAGAATTTCAAAACAAGATTGTAGGAGAGCAATCATGTTTAATACATCATGCATTATTATCTTCAGAGTAATTGCTCATAATTCAAGGTACAGACATGGAAACCTGGCCAAGCAGTATAGGCAGATGCCACATACATTGGTGCCTTTGAAGACAGGTTGCTTTTTAGGCTTAATATCTAAAATGTGTCGGGTAGTTTGTTGTTCCTTATTATTACAGAAATAATATATATTTGAAGACATATTGCTGTCATCTACTAATGAAAAGAGCTTTATGTCCTCCTTTTCTTTTCTTAATGAATGTCTAAAAATACAGGCATTCCTGATTTTAGACCCTAGTCACAGTCCTGTGACTACGTCATTAGCCAAATGGATCTCTAAGACAGGAAGTATACACAAGTACATAAATTACGCTATTCAGGAAAAAGGAATTGCAAAGGACAGTTCAACTATGCTTTTGCTTACATGGCTCTTGCATGCATTACTGCCATGTACGACATAAAACTACGTTCCTACAGTGTGCAATATAATCAGAAAAATGGTAACGCTGTATAATCAGTGTGCAGTGTACAGAAAAGACATTGAGGTTCTACAAACACAATACATCCAACTACACCAAATTAAGAATGATGGGCCATATGTCAGAACAGTGTACTTTGGTCATTAAGTCTGAACAGTCTCTGAACAGGTATGTCAAAGGAGATGTGTCTCTGATATTAGTTTTCTTTGCAAAAAGTACTTTGTCCATTTTAGGCTCTTGACTTTCCACAAAAAGCTTGAAAGCAGTAGGCCAGGTCTCCAGAAACAGAAATTAGAATAATAATGACATTATAATAATTTGCGGGAAATTCACAATTTAAATTACTACTTCTGTGCGTGAAAATAATGCATCTACAAACATATCTGGGGCTCTTTTAATTTCCCTTAGCAATAATTTGAAATTCTCAGTGCCTGAGTCTTAGATATGATTAAGTTTAGCTTTACAAGTGTGTTTTTTCTAAACTTAATACACAATTAATTTCTACTGCAGGATAAGCCTGAATTTCTGCATGTGAAGATGCTAGTCTGTATTTTCACAAGCTTGTTTCTACAGGTCAATGTCTTCTATTTTTTTTCAAATTTTAGTTCTGATAGCTTGCATTGCAAAGAATTTGTTCATTCTTGTTTTGTGTATTTGTTTATTTGTTTATTTATTTATTTATTTGCCTTTTTGATACAGGGCCTCATGAGGCAACTCAGGCTGGCCTTCAACTTATTTTTGGAATCCAGGCTGGTCTTAAATTTGTAATGAACCTCCTGGCTCAGACTCCCATTTGCTGGAATTATAGATGTGTGTCCAGTCAAATTTGTCCATTTAATCTAAGTTTTCTATTTACTCTTTTTTGTATTTAGTACAAGGTCTACAGGATCTCATTACATAGATAGGACTCAGTGATTCTCCTGTTTTCAGTCTCCCAAATGCCAGGATTACAGGTGCTCGCCACCACGCCCATCTCAATTGCTGTCTCAGTGCACCAGTGGGTTGGGGCCAGCACAGCATGCTAGGGATCTAACTTCGGCCCCTTCACTCTGCCTAAGCAGGTGCTTTACTCTGCTGAGCTATCTGGCCTGCCCACTCATATAATTTTTTTTTTTTTTTTTTTTTTTTTTTTAGGGAAGAGTCTATAGGGTGTTAGAGGTCTCACTACTACATCGACTTGTACTGATGTGCCTTTTTACAACCTCCCAAGTACTAGGAATACAGGTGCCTGTCACCACAACCAGTTTCATTTGTTGTCTCAGTATAGCCCCTGCACAGGGCCGGCTCGGCATTCTCAGGGATCCAGCCCCTGACCCCTACACCTGCTTGCAGGTGCTTTAATCTGCTGAGCTATTTGGACAACCCCCACATAATATTTTAATAATATTATTTTACTGTAATTTTACTGTCTGTAGAATAATAAACAGCTTCTCAAATTCAGAACCTATGCTATTATAATTTGCACATTTTCTCTTTATGTGGAATATCAGTTACAATATTGTCAATCTTACTGATAGTTCATACAATACTTTATATTTTCTAATTATTTGCTCACTTTTACTATATCTCAATTTTTAACTTTATTATGTCTTTCCTTCTATGTTTTTCTATTTTTTACCCATCTCCTACAGTGGAAACATGAAATAACATATTTATCAGGCTATGAAATGTAAAGCCGTGAATTACACCACTGTTTTTATTAAAGGATCAAATTTTATTTAATTTATTGGTCATGTTTTCCAACTGTACCCCTCATTATTCTGAAATGCAATTTTAATTGCTAGATATGTAATGTTCCTCTAGATATGTTACTATCTGATTTCTCATTTACTCCCTCTGTGTTTAGAAAGCATACTCTGTATTGTTTGTTTTATAATATTGAAACATGTTTTATAACCCACCATATGGAACATCTTGTCCCCATAAAAGAAAGAAATGTGAATTTTTAGTTGTTTGTGTAGTTTTCTAATAATACTAATTAGGTCAAGCTGGTTGTAATTGCTCTTGTATTCTATGTTTTTATTGATTTTTGGCATTATTCTTTAATTTTCTCAGGGAATAATACAATCTTCAATACACTTGCAAAATGTCTTTTTTTTCTCCATAATTTTATGAAAGTAGTCTCATCGACTTGCAAACCCTGATCTCCTGATGCATAGGCACTGGTAGCTGGAAGTTTTGCTGAATATGTCAATATTTTAAACTTTATCAAATGTCCTCCCTTAATCTCCAGTGCTATGGTTTGAATGAATGAGTCTCCTGCAAAATTCATTTTGAAATTCTATCCCCACTCGGACAGGATTGGAGGTTGACTTTCGGGAGTGATGAATGCATAAAACTTTGCCCTCGTGAATGGAATCAGCATTCATAAAATAGCTTGGAATTGAGAGAAGCACTCTCTGCGAGACGCAGAAAAAGCCAACATTTTGACAGCTGATATCATCCCTGGTGGCACTTTGATCTTGAACACTCCACCTACAAAACTGTGAAAAAATGAATTTCTGTTGATTTTAAATTGCCTACATGTAGTATTTTGTTACACCAACACAGATAGACCAAACTACTAGAAACACTTTGGGTAACTATTTCATTTGATATCCTTATCACCACTCAAATGATCTTTATCACTTACATGCTGTACCATTCACCATTTGGTTACATTCAGAATGTCTTGTTTATATATTGAAAGAGTATTTCTCATTCATTTATTCAGACAATTTGCCTAAAGTACTGTTATAAGCTGTATCTGTCAAAATATTACTTTACGTTTTTTTTTCATTGGCTTTTATTCTTGTATTTTTTCTGTTTGGCCTACAAGTAGATTTCTAGTTAAATTTATGTTGTCCTAATTAACATTTAGCTAAAAATTCTCCAAATTTTCTTCACAATGACTACTCCTGGGGATAGAAGGAACACATTCCTAAAATATTAAAGGAAAGCTGACAGATCTTTTGCACTCTGTGTCAGGGCAACTGCTGTTGTCACCAAGTCCCCAACATGACTCCATTCCCCAAGTCGAGCAGCCTGCAGCCCATGGTCAGTTTTATTATATTGGACTGCTTTCTTCATGGGAAGACCAGTGTTTCATCTCCACTGGCATAAACACTTGTTACTAGCATGGATTTTCCTTCCCTGTGAGCAAAGCTTTTATCAAAACTGTTATCCATGAACACACAGAATGCTTTGTCCACTGTTAGGTTGCTTCACATTGCATTTCTTCTGAATAAGGACCATACTTCATAGCCAAAGGATTGTGGCCCTAGGCTTTACCATGTACCCCACTACCCAGAAGCAGTTGGATTGACTCAAAGAGATAACTACAGCAACCCTAGGTGGTGTGGCCTAGCAGAACTGGGGCAAGGCTGTCCAGAAGAATGTTCTGTGTATGCTTTGGATGAGCATCATGCATATGGCATTGTGTCTCCCACAGCCAGTGTTCATGAGTACTGGAAGTAGGTGTGGAGGTGGGACTTTTACTTCCTGTCCCTGCAACCCTACACTGTGCCGGCCCTCGAAATCTGTCTCAGGAGTGCGGCAAGTGAGTTCCTCCCAGGAGGCGCAAATATAATTCTACTGAATTGGAAGCTAAGATTTCCCCTTGGTCATTATAAATTTCCTATGAGTCTAAGTCAAAAGGCTGAAAAAGAACTTGTAGTGTTGGTGGGGCATTTACTTCTGCTACTCAACAATGGAGGTAAGGAAGACAATGTTTAGAGTGCATGAGATCCACTAGAGTGTCGCATTTTATTACTGTGACCTGTTATTAAGATCAATAGGAAACTAGAACAACTCATCATATGGTCAAATAAATGATTGGCAAGTGGTTTAGAACCTTCAAGAATAACAGTATGAATTTTCCCACCAGGTAAAAACCAAAACCTACTAAAGTGCTTGCTAGTGGCCCAAGGAATACAGAATGGATATAAGTGGTTAAAAGTGCCAGCTATGACCTCCTGGCCAGAAAACAGGATTCTACTTGTCATTAGTATTTATTTTGTATTTTGTTACTGGGTTACTATGCTGTGTGCGTGTGTGTGTGTGTGTGTGAGAGAGAGAGAGAGAGAGTCTGAGGCAGAGAACTTTATTTTCATTTTTAGCTTTTTTTGTGGTACCAGGGATTGAACTCAGGACCTTGTACTTGCCAGGAAAGCACTAATTCTACTAAACTATCTCCCTCGCCCCTATTTTCATCTTTGGTAACAAAATATTGATTGGCATAATATTGATACTTAAAAATGATCAAGTCAATATTATTTTTTTAATAAATGGAAGCTATGAGCAGAATATATTTATTGGAGAAAGAAAGCTTCTGTCTGAGAGAGGGACAGGAGGGGCACTCAAGTAGGTTGTCTTTCAAATCTATATTATGTTTTAATTATGGAGTGTATGGAGAAGGATCACCCGAAGAAAAATAATGCATCTTTCCTTCTTGTTCTTCTCCAGTTCTGCCACTTATGCTGCTGGCAACAGTCCTCAGGTGATCCTCCCACACCCTGCACCATGCAGGTTCAGTTCAGCTGGAGTTACAAGTTGACCACCAGTTGTCAACCCACCGCAATCCACCCCTGCATGGGTCAACTTGATAAAAGTTTTCTTAAGCAGTGGTCTCTTGATGCAAGTCTGTGAAAGTTAACATGTCTTGGTCTATTCAAATTTACATTACTTGAACAATTACATATGTATAATTGTTATTGCTCTCATTTCTGCACCGTAAACAAAATATTCAAAGGGTGACCAAAATTCAAGTTTAAAACACAATAATTCACCTGATTACAAACACATATCTAAAGATGACATTAAAAACATATTAAAAGAACTATTACAATCACAGTTCTTGCTTCTCATTAACTTTTAACAATGCATAGCAAGACTAAAACAAAGGGATCTCCTTCCATTCCACTCTTATGTTCAAGTCAAAGACTTCAGATTATTCTTCTATTGTCCTGCTCTTAAAGCCATGTTGTCCTCTATTTCATCCTTGCAACCCGAAGCTCCATCACAGCTTCCCCTCTGGCCAAATGCTTCGAATCACTTTAGTGGCTCTTCATTCTTCATTTCAAACATAGATCTGGCCAAAAGCTCTCAACAATAACTATTCCACCTTCCCCACGGTGGACTGCACTGAAATTTTTCTTTTTTCAGCTGGGCAATATCTCTAAGCATAAGCAAGATGCAGACCAATTTCCTGCCGACACACAATATACTACCTGGGTGCAGCAGCCAAGCCAGTTCTTCTCAGTAGAGGCCTCCTGAGCTTCCTTTTAATCAGAAGCATTTCCCTCGTGCTCCAATTTTCCAGGCTCCAAACAGAGCCTCCAATAGGGCTTATGGCATACAGGGGCTGCTTCTTTGGCCAGTCTCTCAAAACTGTTCCAAATCCATCCCCAAGGCTCTTAATCACCTGGTCAGACAGCATCACAACACTGACCCCACTCTCATGGAACCTATTTTATCTTGGTTACCTTTCCATTGTTGCTGATACAAAATACCCAACACCCAGAATTAAGAAGAAAAGGTTTTTATAGCTCACATTTTGTGAGGGTTTCAGTCCATACTCAACTGGCTCCAAGACAGAGCAGCACACGGCAGAGGGCAGCTGTTCGTGCCTGCAACAGACAGCAAAAGCAGCAAGAGCAGGCCTCCTCCCCTCCCTTAGATTGTACCCAGGCTTCACACCCAGGGAAGGTGTAGCACTCACACCCAAAATCCCAGCAATAGGTCAATCACAAACCAGAAGCCCACCCCACGCTGCATGAGGCTGTGACAGACATCTAGACAGGAACTGTACCAGTAACCTATAATGGTGTGCAAATGTGTGTCAAAGTATTTGGAAAATTTGGGGCCATTATTTCTTCTTTTTTTTCTGTGTATTTCAGACTTTAGTTACATGTACAGTAGACACTTTGATAGAATTCCTGTACCTCTGTGCTTTTTGCTTTCAAACCTTATTTTTAGTTTTGTCGATTACTTGTAGTTCATATTCAAGTTCACTTGATTTTTTTCATCGCTTAGCAACTTTCAACTTTAAATCTATCCAGTTCAATTTATCTATATTTATATTTTTATAAGATATTTTGTGATAATTTTGCATTTTCCATGTCTAACAATCATATCAGAACATTTCCATGTTTTTGAATTAAAAATTATTTAACACATCTTTCCCCTTCTCACGATCTTGCTTGAAACTTCAAAGCTCCTGTCCTTTAGGGACTCATGAAATATATGGCAAGTCACTGCCCTATTCTTATGCCAGGGTGCTGCAGAAAGCTAGAACTGTTACTTTGGCCTCAGTATTCTGGTGTCCATTATTCAAACCCCATTTATCCACACCCCAAGCCTCTATTAATTACAGTTCTCCATTTAGATGGGCATTCTGCGCTTCCACATAAGAGAGCATGTGCAATGTTTTTCTTTATTGATCTGATGTACTTCACTTAACACGAGACACTCTTGTTCCAGGAAATTTTTCTACGGGTGACAGTCACTCTGCTCTTGTTGCTGGGGGAAAGAAAATACCAACACCCAAAATGAAGTAAAGAAAGGTTTATTTAGCTCAGTTACAGGACCTTGCAGTCCATACTCATCTGGATTCAAGACAGGCTGGCACATAGCAAAGGGCAGCATTTCATGGTGGCAGAAAACAGCAAGAGGGCAAAAGGAGTAACAGCAGCATCAATGGCTATGGAGAGCAGCTCTGTCTCCCTTATATTTCCCTCAAGCTATCCACCCCAGGCTGGGTGTAGCACTCAGACCCATAATCCCAGCAGGGCTGAGACCCACAATCCCAGCCTTGGATCGTGAATCAATCACAAACTGTAGAACTATGTCTCAATGACCGCATGAGGCTTTGTGGGGACAATTACACACAACCCATATCAAACACACTGCCACTCTTCTATTGGAAATAATATTTCCCTGAGTGTGGTAACTGCACATTTTTATCTATTCATCCACTCATGGATATCTTGGCTTATCCCAAATCTTGTTTATGGTAAATAGTTTAGCAATAAATATAAGTATACACATTTCTTTCAGGTACACTGATAGAAACAGGATAGCTCAATTGTATGGCAGATGTTTTAAAAACTGAAACTATGATCTATCATATTTCTACTTTTCTGATTAGACTTTCCATTTCAAAAAAAATAAGTAAAGCTAAATGTTCTTTACAACTGTGAGATTTATTATGAGACTTAAAAATCTTTATTTCAAATTTCCAACCTCTGAGCCATGTTGACAATGTTTTCATTTAACTATCTTCTCAACTAGGAATACATTTCAATTTACTGATCCTTGTTTTAGGAAACACATAAATGTTTTTCCTAAATAAATAAATGTATTCATCTTTCACATAATGGAGCCAAGCGACATGATTTTTAAGCTTAAGAGTATTAAGTGTTACAAGTTTGAGGCTTTGCTATAGTAATGTGCATTAGAAAATTCATTACCGTTTAATGACGAGTATGAGTCATGTAGAAGATGGGTCATCTGACTTAGCTCTCTTGCCATTTTAAAAACATTTTACAACTCCTTAAATTATAGGGAATTCATGGAACTGAATATTCTTCGTGGTCTGCTAAAAATTCAATTGCCTTCCTTCTATCTGTACAGAGAAGCTGTTCTCCTGCCTCAGCATTCATTTCAGTATTCCTGAGATATTTTTTGAACCCATCATAAGATCAGTCTGATCTATCAATAAAATAAAATCACCCTCATGACCATTTTTATGTCTGTGAGATTCACATTTTTACCATTTTGAGAAATTATCTTTTGATAGTACCTTAGGTGTTATGAGAATGGATATTTAGAATCACATCAATTGTTATTATTTTCTACAAATAGTATTTCCTTGGGACTGGCGATATAACTTAGTGAACTAAGCACCTACTTAGGCAAGTACAGAGACCTGGGTTCGATCCCCAGCACCACCCCAAGGCTCGCTCAGCCAGCCAGAGTCCGGGTGTGGTGGCACATACTTGTAATCCCAGCGCTGGAGAGACTGAAAGCAGGAGGAACACCACTAATCCAAGCTGTGTAGTGAGACCCTATACCAAATACATAACAAAAAAAAGAAAAAGAAATAACATATTTCTTTTGTTCTTACTGGAGATTAACTAGGATAATCACAAAATGCAGATTGTTCAGTGGCCTGTACCTCTCACATCAGGCCAGACGTGAGTCTGCTTCCTCACACATGCGTCAGGCCTCAAGGCAGAGTTGCAGCGAGCCTGCTATCTAAGAATCCCTCAGTGGCCTTTCTAGAGGAGATGCAAGATGAACGCTGTGTAATTATAATACGTTATCATAGGTATCTTCCTGTTTTCAATGTGGCTGAACTACTCCGACTCCTAACCACAGCTGCAGAGCCCAGGAGCGCTGGTCTTCGCGCTGCTGTGTTCCGGGTGGCAGTGGGAGCTCATTGCCCCTGTCCCGGGTGGGAGCAGCCGAGGAGAGCTCCCACGGAAGCATCCTCTGAGCCGGGCTTCCGCTTCCTTACGGTTCTATCCATGCCCCAGTCTCTCCAGTAGCCCTGCGTTGCCCAAGTCTTACCTCGGCCCTCAGTACAACCTCAGAGCTCCTGGATCTTAACTACTAGGAGACATTCCAATCTGAGTGTGGTACAGCTTAAAAAGAAACACATAATTTCTTATACAAATAAGCAGTGCACATTTGAGTCTATTTCATCCTAACAATGCTTTTCCATGTATTTGGAACATTCATATTTCATGTGTGACTTGTTTACTGTCCTAGTACAGATGTAGTCTAATATTTGATTAAGTCTAAGCTTTACAGTATAAGAAAATTAAGGATATTTTGCGTATGTCTTTGAGTTGACAGCAGAACAAAATAGATAAAGGGCAAAATAAATTGGGTACAATTTGAACTACTTTTAAGCTGCTCATCACTGTCTTATGAGAAAAGAAAGAAAATAAACCATTGATAATAGTGATTAAGGACGGTTACAAACGACACCTTCACTTATAGAAATAGACTCGATTTTTCATGAACTGCACCACTGGATTCTGTGCTTTTATTATTGGCCCTTCCAAAATGCTCATTTTCCCTCTGACTACGTCTCACCTCACCCCCTCGCCTTCATGGTTCTGCACTCGTTCCCCCAGTGGGACGCTGTGCTCATCACTCCCAGGCTCCTGATTTCCGTGATGTAAGGAAACAGCCTGTTGCCATGGCAACGTTCAGCATCTTGCAGCGGAAGCCAATGTGATTACAGAGCTCCCGCGCTAGACTCTTTCTCTTTCAGTTTTCAGAGGTCCCTTTTGTTCTCCAGGCACTCCACATTCAGTATTTAATGTACTCTGATTAAAGTTTCAGAGTTTAACCACTGTAGTGATGGGTTAAGTGCCTGAGCTTTAATCTCTATTTTTTCCTTTAATTATATTTCCCTGCATATATGAATGTTTCTCTGAGTCACAATAAACTGGGTGTTTCTGACATTGAAAAAGCACATTCATCAGCCTTCTATTAGAAGATTCATACATTTTTAAGATTTGAGCTACATTATAGGTTTTAAATCTTAGTTGTGTAAACTGAATTCTGTAGAAAGTATCATTTTGATAACGTCTTGATGAAAAATACAAGTCATAACCCTAAATTATTCTATTATTAAGGACAAGATTATCACTGTACTATCACTGTACAAACATATTTATAAGATAAACTTCAATCAAATGTCTAGATTGAAAGATTTCATGTTTATAGTTAAAAGCACTTATTCTGACTAAATTATACCTTTGTTGTTCAATAGGCAGATAGATGATAGATACATACATAACAAATACACAGATAGACAGATACATTTAGTTACTGAAAATGTGGTCAGTATGCAAGTTTTCAGTACTCTTCTAGGCCACAAGCTAAAGGCCAAATAACAGTGATGTGTGCTTTCTCCAAAACATTAGAACACATTGCCACAATTTTATACAAAGCAAATCATCAGATAGATAACATAATACGAATTTTCTAGTTACTTAAAATCATTTCAAATTTTTGAAATACTTAGATCAGTATTTTGCAAGTAGGCAAGCAGTCTATGAAAGGCAAACGTGTTAATCTTTTTCACACACAAAAGAGATTTTATTAGCCCAAGCTGAAGAGTGCATTAACAGCCACTGATAAGGAATATCAAGCAAGAACCCATGATTCTCTCACTCTGATTCAATCTTGGGTCAATTAAATGTCACTTGGTGATTTCGTTTTCTATTTAAAGCCTAGACTTTATTAATATGAATCAAATTATTTTCTTTCTCTGAACTAACAAGGATATCCTAGTCTAAAATACTATTTAAAATTCACTAGATAAGAAAACCAATTTGGCACAGTATTTTCTAGCATTGTACATTTAAGTCACCTTTAACAACTACTACTATATAAAGCAAGATATATATATATATATGTGTGTGTGTGTGTGTGTGTGTGTGTGTGTGTGTGTGTGTGTGTAGATAGACAGACAGACAGACAGACAGACAGACAGATACATAGATAGATAGATAATTTTTTCAAAACTCATGAGTAAGGTACATTAATCTCAGTCCTCCATTTATCAGTCCTAAAGTTTGTACAGTTTGTCTTAGTTACTCTTCTCTCATTGCTCTGACAAATAACCAACACCCAAAATGAAGGAAGGAAAGGTTTATTTAGCTCACAGTTACTGGAGGTTTCAGTCCATATGCAGCTGGCTCCAACGTAGAGGGGCACATGGCACATGGCATCCGCACAGCAAGGACAACAAAGAGCAATGGCTACAGAAAGTCTGTCTCTTTGTCTTTTATATTACATTCAGGCTCTCTGCTCCAGGCTATGGGAAGTACTCACACCCATAATCCCAGCAGTACTAAAACCCAAAATCCCAGCCCTGGATCACACATAATCCCAGTGGATCATGAGTTAATCACAAACTCTACAAGTCCCCATCCCATGACTACATGAGGCTTTGGGGGGACAAATAGACACAAACCATAACAAGTATCAAGCAAATCTAAAGGACAGAACTCTATTCATAAAAGAAATCTACAGATTTAATAGAAATAAAATGTATTCAATGTATTCATCTTTCACATAATGGAGCCAAGCGACATGATTTTTAAGCTTAAGAGTATTAAGTGTTACAAGTTTGAGGCTTTGCTATAGTAATGTGCATTAGAAAATTCATTGCCTTTTCTGATGGATTTGTTGTCTTTCATCAGTTTTTATTTTTTTATTGGTATACATTTGTAGTAGATACAGGTCACACAGGGCTCAGTACAGTGCTGGTGCCCTCTGCACCCCTTTCCATTCCCGGCTCGTCCCTCCCACCGTCTCCCCATCCCTTTCTCATTTGCAGTAGATTCATCAACCTTTAGTCATAATACACGGCTGTATCCCTCACACTGCGTGCAACTCAGCTTCTTTCACTCTATTTGCACTTTTTTCTTAATCTCATTTCCAAAACATAACTTGCTAGATTCATTTAACCGCCCCCCAAGTCCACAAGCAATGCTTTTAATATATTGCCTTTATGTTTCATTAGAAAACTCTAAGTCTTACTTTGCAGCAAAACAATGGTGACTGAGCGGCTCCATGGCCACCGCGATTGCACCGTGAGTAATCTTCTGCCTGTTCCGCTTCTGCTGTTGGGAATGCCAGTGCTAGAACTAGTGAGCAGCATGGCAAGAGGGAAATAATAATGATTATGCATTGATTGCGTTCCTTGTACGCAATCAATCAGTCAATCAACCAATATTCACACTATAGTCCTAATGATCTGAGTTTACTGCATGTGTCTATGAGAATACATCTCAGAGCAAGGGAGCACATTTTGAAGACAGAACATCTGATAGTAACACCCAGCATAGCACGAGGTTTGAACAATAAATATAAAGCAAAGCATGTAACTGTAATTGGAACCTGCATATGAAGTAGTTCACACTGACGCAAATGTGGAGAAATATGGAGAAAGACAGTACAGGCTTTCAAGACAGCTGACAAGACCTGTAACACAGCGCACATAGGGAAGGTGAGCCAGCCGAGGCAGTGTGCCCCTCAGTGTATCACGTTACACAAATGGCATTTCAAATATCTGTCCTACTGGGGGGAGCTTTCTTTTGAATGGCAAATGAGACAATCTATAATTTAAAGAGCATTTTTATAGAAATTAGCTAAACATTGTAACTACTACTTTACACTTTACATTAAAATGTTTTATTCTGACAGGTGTAGACAAAGGAAGGGATGTAGAAAGAAAAAATCATGATGTGTGTGTACAGACAGTACAGTTGGGATAGATAACGCTGTGCTTCTACATATTTCTATGAGAGGCAAGATCTGCACTAATGGTGGTTGGACAGGATATTACGTCGGCTTCTAATACTACGGTCATCCACTAGGAAAATAATTATTGAATTTTTTATATAATTCAGGTATAAAAAAATAAGATAAGTAAGCAGCTACACTCTTAATTCACTGATAAGAGATATCTGCTAAAATAATATCTGTAAATATAATATCATATATGCACCTTGTACAATAACAAAATGTTATGAAAACAGTTTGCAATGTATTAATTTATCGAATCTGTATGGTTAAGGTGTCTTGAAACTGTCTGATTGTCATTTGTATTTCAATAAAATAAAAAAATAAAATAAAATAAAATGTTTTATTCTTATGCTTCAAATACTTTGCTAACGGTCATATCAGATCTCAAGTTTAAAATATCGTGAAGCAAACTTTGTAGTACAGATGTTTAGCTGTCTTATAAGAATTGGATTGGACATTTCTTAACATCAAATGCACTGCAATAAATAATAAATAATATGACAGCTTATTAAAAACACCTAAAGCAATAATTCTAATCACTTATTTCAGAGCCATTATATCAAGTCTCAAAGCTAGGTATGAAAAAATAGTGTAATATGCCCAAGAAAAAAATCTGAGTACGTGTTTGTGATTATATAACTGCATTTTATGTTTTATGCAAATTATTAAAGTGTGCTGTTAACATCATATATTACATTAATAGTACATATAAAGAAATTATACTTCATAATAAGGAAAAAAATCTCCAATTAACAAAAATGACTAAAGTTAAAATAGTTTCACATACTGCAATGTCCTAAGATGTGTGTGAAAATTGGATTACTGATACTATATATTGCGCCAGATTAGTTTTATATTTTTTTAGAGATTTTGCAATTTAACAAATACAGTAACATTCACACACATTGGATACAATGGTAATTCCACTAGACATAATGTGTGGGAAATTTGCCGATCACCTATTTTGCTTTAAAATAGATCAAGGACACTATATAAATGAGCATCTAGAATACAAACTTATCAATTCAACTGGTTATATAAATTCAAGTTCTTCAAAACAAAGGCACCCAAGCAAGTAATATGTGGATTGTAGAGTTAAAATTCTAGTT
>PVKA01043145.1:0-16938 GCA_004027165.1 Ctenomys sociabilis | reverse complement strand
ATGAGCAGAATAGATTTATTGAGAGAAAGAAAGCTCCTGTCTGAGAGAGGGACAGGAGGGGGGTCCTGAGTGGGTGGTCCCCCGGAAGCTGTCTTTTTTTATAGAGGGACTTTTATAGAGGAAAACCATGTGAGGTGGGTCTAGACATGAGTGGGTCTAGACAAGGTGGTAAAGACATGAGAACTCCCTTAGGTGGACAAGAGGTGGGACAAAACCATGGTTAACCAATGAGATTACAAGCACCATTGCTTAGGTAAAATTGATTAAATCCAGTACCAGATGGGGAAATGAGTCATGTAGCAAGTGGGCCTGAATGTGGGACAGGGTTTCTTCCTGTTGGGGGTTGGGCTAGTGACTCAATAGGGCTCTTTCAAGGTGATTGGTACCTATTTAGAATATCAATCCTTGATGCCCATCCCTAGGGAAATGAGTAGCTGTGTTTCTTCTTTTGGTCTTGGTCTTGAGGTGTGGCCCATAGGGAGTGTCTGTCTCTTCCAAGTTGGAAAGTCACCTTGTCTGCCGTCTTGTTTCCTTGAGAGCCTAGCCCTATCTGACTGCCTAGAATATTTCTGTCTAACTCCACTGCCTACAATATTCCCCCCTCTGAAGAAGTAACCTGAACTGCTATGAGGGATTTTGGGCAACGACTGCTCTGGCTTCTTCACGCTGAAAGGGTTGTAGTTGTTGATCAGCAGTCAGATATATTCTTCAGAGGTTCTATCTAAAGGCCCTCAGTAGAGAATGGGCATTTCACTTACAGCTTTGAATCTGGAGAAGACAAAGCCAAAGAAACAAACATGCATGGGTCAAATAATCACAACAGGATAATTATGAAAGAGATGAGTTAGAACTTTTGTAGGTCTATTAGCAGGTATCTCTTAAATATGTGAGGTCTGATCTCTTTATCTTTCATGACTGTTGCATATTGTTTCAAACAAACTGGCCTTTCCTATTATTACTGGGGCACATATATGGTCAGAAATAGGGAAAACGCTGAGTACTCTCCAGTTGGCAAGTGGGTCCACTGGCTGTGTAACTACTGACAAATCTGCATAAGCATCTATTGAAAGTTTCAGAGGCTTTTTCCTTATGTTGACAGTTAACATGGGTTCCCTAAGGCTGAGAGGGGAAGACACATGACCACCTCAGTCTGAAACTTCCTCTGACTCCATCATAAACACTTTCTTTTCCTTCTCTAGCAGCTTTGGACATTTTTCCTTGAAATGTCCCTTCTCTCTGGATCTAGGAAAGCATAACTTTTCCATCTATAATTCCATTCTGTATCTTTTCTACTATGCAACACCTCAACTGAGACCAATTCATTCCTGCAAACCCTTTGTACTTCTGCAGCTTGTGCCAGACATTGGAATCCACTGAACAAGATATAACTTTCAGTTTTAAGACCTTAATGTGTCTCTATAAACAAAATCTGGTGGATCCCAGTTAAAGAAATGGTAATCTAGCATATTTGTTATAGATTTTACCTGCACGATTACCTGGGTTTTGGTATCTTCTAGGAAAGAACAAATTTATAGCACCAATGAAATGCCTTTTGAATCTTGTACACGAACAACAATATATTATATTTATAAAACATCAGTCTCAGCATCATCTTGATTAGTAAGCAACCTGAAATATATGTTGCAGTATCTCAGTTACAGCTAAAGCAAGATGTCTTCTAAAGTCTGTTTCTATTGAGGTATAATGATTGGAAGGAAAGTCAGGGTTGGAGAAGGACAAAGAGACCTCTGCCAATCAATGTCCAGCAATAGGCTGGATTTTCCTCTAGTCATGATTACTCAGGGCTCCTCCTTGGAGATGGCAGGTGGAGATAAAAGTCTGGCCAGAGGGAGGAGGCAGGCCCTGGGCACTTCGGTCCTACTGGACCATCTGGGAAGCTGAGTCTGAGCTCTGGGGCCTTCACCTCAGAGTGGAGTCTCACTTCTAGTGGCTGCCTTGGCAGTCAGGGCATGGCTTGTGGGCCTCTTAAGGCCGTCCCTCGTATGGTGGCCTGGCTTCGGACAGCAGCAGCAGATGAACCTCACTGACGTCAAGCTCTTCTTGGAGCCCAGAGAATCAGGCTTAGGGTCTGTTTTGAGGCCACAACAAAGGCAGCCATTCTTGTCCCTTTGTTTTCTCTCCCTGGTTTTCTCCCAGTTCCAATTATAGAACACTTAAACAGTTTTTATCTAAGTATCAAATGAGTTGTCTGGAGCAAACGCTACCTTTTGTAGCTCTTGAACTTATCTGTAAGGGTAACCTGCTCCTCTATTAACATCTCATGAAGTATGCTTTACTGGTGCCTCTATTAAGCATTTTAAGAAATCAGAGGGGTATGCATCTTTCTCCTAGTAAATAGCTAAAATTTCAAATAACTAGAAGGCTTGGTTAAGTTCCTAGACCTTCAAGAATACATACTTGAAAGAAAATGTTCTTTTTAGTTTTTCTGCCAGCAGGGCTCTGACTGCTCAGGCTCCAGTGGGATTCCACTGGTTGTCTATCTTTTGGCTCCTCATAACAATATAATATTCCTCTTGAAATGCAATAGCAACTTGTATTTCCATAAAAGTCAAAGCTTGTCTTAAGCCTCTAAAGACATCAATGTACTTATCAGGGTCATCTAAGGGACATGAACTCTGGAAGTTCGAGATTGTGTTTTCTTTCTTTAAAGGCTATTGTCCTTGAAAAGCTTGCACAGATTAAGAATGGGTGTAGCCCTGTAGAGGCCTGGATTACACCTGTTTTAGAAGTCCACACCCTCTGACTAGAAAGGCAAATAGGGAAACCTTACTTTCAGTAATGGTGGGCGAGGCTATGCTTCATCTGTCTTGTCCTTAGGCTCCAAGACAGTGAAGCCGCAGGCACCTGAACTGCCTGGTCCTCCTGTTGCTCACATCTACACTTTCAAAACTTTAATAACAATATCCTTCTTAATACAAACCAAATCTGAAGACATTTTTACCATTTTCCTTTTTACATCATCTTTCTATTATAAAATGTAAGAATCAGATGTCTTTTTGGTGCCTAATGAAGCACACTCTAAAGGAGTAAGAGACTGTAACTCTGAGATCTCCATATCTGGAATACAATAAGAAACTAGGGCGTTCCCCTTCCTTATTTCTAATCGATTCCCTCCCCCAAGGTGTCCCTTGAGTAACCCTCTCCAGAACAGGTGGCTGCTCCCATTGGAGAGAAGGGAGACGAGGTCCCACCAGCCTATCCACCCTCGAACTGATGCAGATTCTTATCTCCTGACTATCTCACAAACCCTTCACTTACTCTTACTGACCATTTGTGAATATGTTACAGTTGATCTGGTGACCAAAATGTCTGCAGAAAGAAGCATAACTATGGTATAAAAGGTCAATGGGAAGCGAGCCCTTCTTAGGTTACAACCATCACTTCTAGAGCTATAACTATTGACTGGAGGGATTTGAGCCAAGTCGCCAGACATCTGTTTCCCATCTAATCACCTAGGTAAACATTTTAAGCAACTGGACAAGATTTAACCTTGAAGCTCACAGGTGAAACTTATATTTATCATCTAGCAATCACATTTTACACATTGGTAAAAACATAATACAGCTAGTTAGCACGTAAGGCACAGATGTAAACTTCCCCTAATAACCTCTATTGCAAACTGTCTCAGACTTATTTCTGAGTGAGTGACTCATTAACTTGTTCTACTGAAAATCTCAGATAAAATTTCTAGTTTACTAGCAGAGAGAAAAAGTACAGGTAAGTAGGTGGAGATCTTTCAGTGGTCAGCAGCCAGTTTCCACCAAGGAACCTTTGGGTATGACCATAACCCCTCAGGTATTCTTGGTTTGTTTTGGCCCATACAACCAGAAATGTCTCCAGAAAGGAATCCAACAGTCTCTGGTCAACATTCCATCAGCCATAAGCTTCAGTGGGGATTCACCAAAGAGCAGTTGAGGAAACCTGTCCTCTGCTTCAAGAGTGGCAGCTGCTCTAAGAGCATTTACTAGCTGGCAGAGTAACCACTCTTTGTCCAAATTCTATAAAAGAGTTAAAATCCTGAACAAGATTACCTAGCATTTTTACAATAAAGGCTTTAACGTCCACAGCTCTCTTACATACCTAAATAACTAAACCTAGGAGAAAAGGTTGAATCCTCCCTCATACTAAATGTGTTTTGGTCCCATAAGTGTGCTGCTTTTGGAGATAGCTCCTTCTGGTGTCACTCAGAAGTCGGTTTTCTCCACTGTGTCTCAGGTTTAGCCTCCCGAAGGAGACCTGCCCAGAACACTAAGCTGGGACATGGCTTTTATATGTGTCCTCCTGAATGGGCATAGTCCTCTTTGTCTCATCTGGCCCAGAGATGGGGTATGTGTCCTTTTTCTAAAATGACTTTCCTGTCTTCAGCATTAACAAACGCTCATTTTCTAAAGGCTTTACTTAGTTGGAAAGTCAAAAGTTTTCCTAACTTTACATGCCTCTAAAAACGAGAGTATAAAGGTGGGAAAATTAGGAGCCAAGTCAAAAGAAGGAAACTGAAACAGAGCAGGCCTGACATTCCCTCTAGCATGTAGAGGGGGATCAGAGCCAGTCCATCCCAGTGAAACCTGTTCTCCAAGTCTTAAGAACGGTTGCTGACCTAATGCCATTTAACTGGCAAGAGGAGTCCCATGTTTCATATACAGGCATGTAGATTTCTAAGTCTGAGCTGGCTAAGAGTCCCATTTTACAAAAGTTTACATGAAATCCACCAGGAGTCCCAACATCACTCCCTCAAGCTCTACTATCCAAACTCAAGCAAGGAATACCAGTGCATTTTGCATCTAGTTCAAATGCAACATATACAAGTAAACAATAATCATAAAATGTCCCATTAGACATTTATAAATATTATAACCTTGTAACATTTCCACATTTTAACTTATGATTTACCAACATTTTCACAAAACTATATAAAAGACAAAGCAAACCATGTTAACAGTACTGTGGAACAAAACTGTATGAGGTAAAGCATGAACAACCATAGCAATGGGCAAAGACACATAAACATTTGAAACAGAGGTTTGTTACCTAAGCAGGTCCCAATTCAGAATTTATGAAAGAAAAGCAAACTCATACCTCCATCCAATGATCTCGGTGGGACTCTCCAAAATGATACAGGGAGAGAAACTGATCTCAGGTGGGTGACCTCCACATGATAAGCTGAACCTCCAAATAACATAGGGAAAAATGATCTCTGGACCTGACCTGTACGAGTTCGTGTTCTTTAAAACCAAAGAATGAATTTTAGGAACAAACGGAGGTTATGAGCAGAATAGATTTATTGAGGGAAAGAAAGCTCCTGTCAGAGGGACAGGAGGGGGGCCCGAGAGGGTAGTTCCCCCAGAATTTTCTACAAAATACATGATACATTCATCCATAAAACAAGCTTAGATAAATACAAAGGCATGGAAATTATTCCAGGCATATTATGAGATTGTAGTGCAATAAAATTAGAAATCAAAAAGAAAAGGTATCACAGAAATTATACAGACAAATGGTCTAATCAAACAGTGCATGCTTCAACAATTATTGGGCCACAGAACAAGAGAGAAATTAGGCAGTTCCTCAAATCCAGCGGTAATCTCTGTACACCACAGCACGTTTTATGGGACATAATGGCAGCAATCACGACAATGAAGTTTATGGCTGTGAATGCCCTCATCAGAACAGGGCAAGCCCAAATAACCTAATGATGCCCTTCAAAGCCTTAAAAATATCCAAATCCAAAGCTTCTAAACTAGGGAAGAGATTAGAAAAATTAAAGCAGGAATTAATGAAACTGAGCCTAAAAAAATAACAAGAGAATCAATGAATAAAAAACTGGTTTTTTAGAATGAAAAATAAAAGATAGGCAAACCCTTAGAAAGGTTACCAAACGAAGGAAAGAAAAGACTCAAATAAGTAATTAGAAATTAAAAAGGTAAAATGTCAGTAGATTCTGCAAAATAAAAAAGTTTAGTAATAATTACTTTGAAAGTTTATACTCCAGTATGTTGAAGAATAAGAAGAAATCGATAGATTTCTAGGCACATGTTAACTACCAAAACTGAACCAAGAAGATATGAAAGCTTCAGCAATCCAATAGCAGTCAAAGACATTGTTAGTAATAAAAATTACCAATTATCAGGAATGGATTCACCACTGAATCCTAAACTTACTTCAGAAAATAGCTAATAGCAATATTTCTTGAACTCATTAATGAAATAGAAAGGAAATGAACATTGTAAAGGTATTGTTATTTTGATTCAAAACTATACAAGGTTCACCTAAAAATGAAAATTACAGTCCAGTTTCTTTAGTGAAAATACAGGTAAAATCCTCAACAAGATACTGCAAAACTGGCTGGAACAAAATTATAAAAAAGGAACATACATCATGACACAAAGATGGTTTAACATATTCAAATTAGTAAGCCCAATACTTCACATAAATAGAAGTCAGGATAAAAATCATCTAATCATCTGAAACACAGAAAAATGATAAAATCCAAGATCAGTCCATGATAAAAAAACTTGAGGAAAATAGAGAAGGACCTTATCCCAATGTGATAAAAGTTATTTCTGACACACCTACTGCCAACATCATCTCAAATGGGCAAGAATTAAAAAAGCCTTTCCTCTAAAATCAGGAACAAGAATGTCACCACTACTATTCCACAAAATACTCAAAACTTTAACTAGAGCAACCAGCCAAGAGAAAGAATTAAAAGAGATATGTATAGAAAATGAAGAAGTCAAAATATCATTAGTCACAGAAAGTGTTTTCGTACAGAGAAGAGTGACAAAAGTTCAGACTCCTAGGTTCTGCAAGGTGGCAGGATATAAAATCAATGCAAAAAATAACATTTCTGCACACCAACTGTGAACTTACTGAGAAAGAAATTTGGAAAACAGCACCATTCAAAATAGCTTTAAGAAAAATTAAATACTTAGTAATTAATGTAACTGAGGTAGTGAAAGACCCCTATAAGGAAAACTATAGTACCATGAAAAAGGATGTCAAAGAGTAACCAGAAAATGGATATGCATAACCACTAATGTCAAAAAGGCCATACTTCCAAAATTGGTATACAGATAGCTTTGATGCAATTCCAATTAAAACACTTAAAGCATTCCTCAAGGTTAGGAGAGGAAAAAAAATCCAAAATTCATATGGAACCAGAAGAGATCCAGAGTAGTAAAAGCATTGCTATCCAACAAGTGCAAAGCAGGAGGCATTGTGATCTTGATTTTAAATTATGTTACAAAGCTACAGTTATAAAACAGCAGGGCACTTGCACAAAAATAGGGTCATAGATCAATGGAAGAAACCAAAGGATGACGAAACAACCCTAGGCAAAAACAAAGGAGACACAACCAAGGCGCTGTTGGAAAGATATCCTTTTAAACAAATGGCTCTGGAGAAACTGGCTATTCACATGCAACAGGTTGAATTTAGATCCTGTATCTTGCCATGTACTAAACTAAAATCAAAGTGGATCAAAGACCTAAATAATAAAATAGAAACACCTAGTCCACTGGAAGACAATATAGATACTTTTTTGGTAATACATATATATGGGCAAGGTCTTCCTGCAAAGAACCCTGATTGTCCAAGAAAGTATACCAAGTATTGATAAATGGTATCATATGAAATTAATCTTCTGCCCAATAAAGGAAATGACCAACAGAGCAAAATAAGCAACTTATAAAATGGGATGACATGTTTCCTAGCTGCTCCTTGGACAGAAGACTAATCAAGGACATATAAAGAACTCAAAAAAATTAGATAGTAAAAATAAAATGCCCCATTCAAAAATTGGCAATGGAAATGAATAGACATTTCCCAGAAGTAGTATGAATGGACAATAAATACATGAAAAACTGTTTGAAGTTTCTGGCCATCAGAGAGATACAAATTTAAAAACACTGAAATTCCATCATACCTCAGCTAAAATGGCTATTATAAAGAAATCAAATACTAACAAATGCCGGTGAGGCTAAGGGAAAAAAGGGAATCCTTCTGCACTGTTAATTGGAATGTAAACTAACACAATCACCATGGAAATCAGCATGGAGAGCCCTCAAGAAAGTAAATATGCAAATTTTACTGGATCCACCTATTCCCTTTCTGCATATCTTCCTGAAAGACTTAAAGACATCATACTACAATGATACATTTATACCCATGTTTATAGCAGCCCAACGTATAATAGCTAAATCTTCCTAATGCTTGCTATGTTGTGTCAACTTGAACAGTTTAATTAAGCGACTCATTAGGGATCCAGCATTCTTGCTTTGTAAACAACCTCATCCTGTGCAAGAGGAGGGCAGGGAGATGTGAGTTACATCTCTGGGGTGTGTGTGGCCTGCTTACAATACAAGGGAAGAAAAGGGGCTTGTTCACCTGCCTTTTCCTCTTGCTGCCTTTGCTGTATTTTGCTGCCTTGAACTGTTGCCCTGTGCCAGGAGCCAGCTGAGTATGGACTGAAACCGCCACAAACTGTGACCTGAATAAGCCTTTCCTTCCTTAAGTTTGGGCATCAGGTATTTTGTCTGAGTAATGAGAGAAAAGTAACCACGAGAATCCTGAAAGCAGCTTGTGTATCCATCAATAGAACAGCAAAAGTGTAGTAGGCACCGTGGAGTACTGCTTGGCTTTAAAGGATAGATTTAAGTCATTTGTGGGAAATGGGATGTAGCTTTAGGCCACAAAGTTAAGTGAAATAATTCAGACATACAAAATTATATAGCATGTGGATCCTCTTGTATAAGAGAACCACAGTTTAAACAAATTAAAGAGCAAATAAAAACAGGACAATAGCAAACAGGGAGATAAGGTCATTTGCAAAAGGGAAGGGGTCTGAAAGATGGAAGAACAGGGCGATGAGGAGAGAAGAGGGTGAAGTAAAAAGAATTAAGCCGTATCATGTGCCAACTCCCTGCAGGGAATTAGTATTTGTGTACTGTGGACATATAATAAAAATTAAAAAAAAATCCAAAATAAAACAAAATTTCAACATATGAATCTTTGGGAAATATAGTCAAAGTTTTTGCAAACCATTATAACTTTTTTAAAGAATAACTTTATTGAGAAACAAATAGTAATGAAACAGTTTCAAAACCGATTAGTAGGACAGTTTCAGTAATAAATACATTGCATATTATTGTCCTAGTGGTTGTTCATTGCACAAGATGCAGACATGATATCCTGTCCACAAACACTATTAGAACAAAACTGATTATAACTTTTAAAAGATAAAACATTATTTCTTTCTTTATTTGGCATAGGGTCTTGCTATGCAGCTCAGGCCTCTAGCGATCCTCCTGTCTTAGTCTCCCAGCACTGGGATTCCAGGCGTGCACCGCTATGCTCAGTTTCAGGGGCCAGCGTGCAATGCCTGGGGTTTCAGGGCCAGCATAGCATGTGCTACCTGGGATTGAAAGTATGTCCTTGTGCTTGCCAGGCAGGTGCTTAGACTGCCAAGCTATCTCCCCAGCCCCACCATTACCGCTTTTAAGGAAGGACAGTACAGGTAGGCATCTGCTCACTCCATCTTTCAGTTTGTCATGCTAAACTTTAGATTTATCTGAAGATGATGATATATATCTTGGAATTCTTTAAAGTAGCAGTTATAGAGGAGCTACCTGACCTTTCATCATTTTGTTTTGTTTTGTTTCGGTTATATGAATTGAAACCAGGGCTCCACACTCGCTAAGTATGTGCTCTACCACATAGGGACTTTATTCAGCTCCTGGAGGATTATAGGCAGAGATCACATCCTTGAGAAGGACACATTCCCACGAGAATCTACTGATGAAGGACTTCCTGGGATTTGGGCCCTCATGTTCCCAGGGTGTGTTTGCAATTGCACAGGCACCTGGGTCACTGGAGAAAGAGACGGATTCTTATGATCAGCCCTGCAGTTGGGCAACATCCATAGCTCTTATGTTCAAAACAGACAGACAAAACTAGACAGATCTTGCCTTTGAAGAGATGCTTGGAATTAAGGTACATCCCTTAAAGTTGCTGCTGCTACAGCAAAGCTTGAATAAGCCAAAAGCCAAGCACACCATGACCCTAGCCTGGTAATGGGTCTTGAGACAGAAATCCCTAAAGATGGAACAAATGATATCAATAGCGATAACTTTGCTATTCAATATATAGGGCTTTGGGTCAAACAAAAGAATTATAATTCATGTGGAGGAGTTGCAAGCAAGTGCTTTGCCAGGCAACATAGAAAGCAGATGACCCTTACTTATGGGTGGAAGGCCACTGTCCCTCCATCCATCTCCTAATTCCTTTATCCACTCTACCATGACCATACCTGTTTAAGCAGGAAGATGAGCTGGGGTGGGGCTGATGTCTTCTTCTCCAGCAGGTGGACAGGTGGGCACTCAAAGTCATCTCAATAAACTGAGGAGCGGAGGAGGATATAGCCTTATCTTTTTATGACTCTGATAATGTCAGCTTTCATGTCTTTGGGACAAAATGCTTGCTACCCACAATTAAAGAGGAGAAGTTGTTTTGACTCATAGATTGAGTGGCTTCCATGTCAACTCCAACGCAGAAAGCACATGCTGGAAAGCCTGGCAGAGTGCAGCTCCTCACCTGGTGATGACCAGGAAGCAGAGAGAGTGAAAGGAGATGGCAAGGGTGGGCACACACCTTCCAAAGCTCCTCAGTGGCTTGCTCCTTCTGACCAGCACCACCTCCAAATAATGTGAGACTTTTTGCATTTAACCCATGACAAGTGGATATGGGAGTCAAAATCAACGTGCTGGCTGTCCTGAAGGACGAGAAGCCACTGAACTAATTTAGTTGGTGAGTTTAGTAAAGAAGGGAAACAACATATTTTTGGTTGAGGTTCTTTGGGTCAATTCAATATACTGTTCTTGTTGCCTCTGCATATAAATGTATAGCAGGAATTGATATATTTTATGCTTCTATAATGTCAGAGGAAAATTTCTCAATTGGAGAGGCATGTTTACAACTACAGCAACCTGCAGCTCTGATAATTCCCTCTACTGCAAGGTTCTGTAACTGATGGAACATCTAACAATTGGAACATTTGGCAAAATGAGTTAAATCATGTCCATGGCATGATTGCCATCAGGTAGGCCATTTTGCAAAGCAGATATTGAGCTAAGTATCTCTTATTAAAAGCAAATACCAGAGCCATGAAGGTCTTATCATTCTCTGGATTGAAATATCATCTTGGAGTCAGTCAACCTGGACTTCATAACTCACAAAGTAGAAGAAGGCCCCGAGAAACCCAAGTTGTCGAAGGGGACTGTTATGTTCATGCAGCTGGCACATTGCCATACATCTTTTGCATTTCTGAGTAATTCTTTCTCTTGCCAATTAAACATACACAGCTGATTACTGATGCAGCTTTAGATTTTGTTATTCCTACTAATGACATTGCTACAGCTTTTTTTGAATTAGTATTTTGATACATAATTGTATGTACAGGGACATTTTCTAGTGGAGAAGTTCTTGGGTTAAAGAACATGTTTTTTATTATTTTAATTTGGAGTAAATGCTTTAGAATAATTATTAGTGTCCAAGCTGGCCCTAAAAGTCTTCTCTGTCTCTGTTATTGACTCTTAGATTTGTAAAATTTGTAACATTTAAAATGCACACACAACTGTGCAGTGAAAAACCACTGTCCTAAACCATCTTCTTGCCACCCTGCTCTCTACCCACTGTTACCCTTTCAGGGGCATTTCATACAAATGCAACCCAATTATATTAATATTTTCACTTCTTGTAAGTTCTTTTGTAAACTAAAATGATTACAGATTTTGCAAATGGCTCTATGCACTAATTTTTTTCTTTTTAATGTATTTCTAAGACATTTATATATTGGCGCTCCTGTATTAGTTTCTCATGGCCGCATTGCTTTCTATTTATGGTACATTGATTTTAATTATTATAAAAATCTATCCATCAGTTATTGCACCATGGACATGACAGTAATTTGACTCTCCTACATTTGTAGAGCCTGTTTCAAATCCATTTTGTTGCAATCTTGCATCCTTAATTTCTCAGTGACATACTTTGTATAACTGGAGCTTCATTACTGGTTGATTGTTAAGCTTGACTGCCAGCATGGCTGGCTTACAAGATGCTTAGGAGATTCAGAAAGCACACCTTTGGCTCTGTCTGGGTGCAGCAGGCTGATGTGGCCTTGGGACTGGACCTCATCCCTGGACCCTTCCTCTCTGGCACCCTTCTCTTCTGCTCTCTTCCCTGACTACCAAAAACTAAGCGGCTTAACTCCACCATGCTCTTCTGTCCAGATGTGTCTGCCTTTGAGCCATCTGACAATGGACTGAAACCTGTGACACATAAGCCAAAAAACATCTTGTCTTCTTTAAATAGTAGGTGTCATGTATTTGTCCCAGCAGTGAAGATCTAAATAACATACTGGCCTGTGCAAAGGACTCTGCCAAATACCTAGTGTAGTCCATAGTCACCTGTTACTTATCCATTTGACACAGCTTATAACAAAATCTTATAAAGTAATAGTAATTCAACAATGGTTGTTGCATTGCATGCTGTTATCTCCAAATTGTTTAGGTTACCTGATATAAACCTACAAAATTGGTTAAAACAAGAACAAAACAACAACAAAAAGGAAGTTATAAGAAATTAAAATAATAATAATAATTATAATAATAAATGTTTAAGCACTAGCTGTTCCTTTCAATAGGACAGCAGAGATTGGCAGCATAATGATCCAAACTACTCTGCTTATATATATGAATATATCTTTCTAAAAGTTTTAATGATTTATTTTTTTATTTACATAATTTTATTGAAGAACAAGGAGCAATGACACAGATTCAATAATTAATACATTGCATATTGTTTTTGTAGTGGTTTTTTGTTGTACAAGGTGCATACATGATATTCTCGACAAACACTATTAGAACAGATTCCTCTGTTCAATGAATTAAGAGAATGCAGCTGTACATCCATCTTTTTTTTTTAGCTGATCTATAGTACAGTTTCAATAATTAATACTTTTTACATTGCTATCTTCCTAGTGGTTATCCATAGCACAAGAAGCAGACAGGATATACTGTCCATACACTATTAGTGCAAATTTTTCTTATAGAATTACATGAAACTAGCCACATATTTATCCTAACTGTACTGTTTATACAAACACAGGAGGGTCCTTCCTTTGTATCTCCTTTTTTTTTGTTTAGTCCTGTCAGAGATAGGTGTTCTATTGCCATTCTATTATTATAGGTGCTTGAATCCAGTGAAACAATCTAACACAGTCCAGCATTCCACAATATTAGTGGGTTATCTGAAGAAGGGGTTGCCTAGAGCCATTTACAGCTCAGCATATTATTATGGTTTTATTTTAGATACCTAGTTTTTATACTTTTCTGTTGGATGGTTAAGGCTGAGATAAAGCAAGACCTATATAACAAAAAATGTAACTTTTGTATCTGATGAGGGCAGTCAAGTCCCCTCAGGGTTTACCCCATAACCCTGTACCTCACTTTGTAGATCCTTTGTCAGTGTCATCCTTGAGGATGAGTCATGACCATTGCTTGACCACTTTGCTCTCTGTGAAAGCCTGAGAGAAACTTTTATGTTCATATGACTCTTCTTAGGCACACTACAGATCATTGATCACATTCCTCTGTGGCTCCATAATGTCCTTGATCAGAAAATTTGGGACACAACTGAGTTACATGATGTTACAGGATTTCATATGTTCTGAGTCTTCACTGAACTTGAAAGGCAAGGACCAAAATGTTGGTTGAGTTTGAAGCCCTTCCATTTCTCCAAATTTTGATCTGCAAACTTAGGTTGTTAACCATCCAGAAGAGAAGGTAATTCTTACCCTGCAACATATGCAGTTCAGTTTACCCTATCTGTCTAAATTCATTTTAGTTGTTGTTATACCTTTCTATTTGTATTTCTTCTTTTGATTTCTTTTACTAGGGAGAATATATGATATTTGCACATGTGTGTTTGGTTTATCTCACTTATGAGTATATGTTCGAGTGACATCCACTTCAATATAAATGCTTCAAGCATATCATTCTTTACAGCTGAGTAATACTCCATTATATAGAAATACCAAATCTTTTCAACCATTCCTCATGTGATGGGCATCTTGGTTGTTTCCAAGATTTGGTGATCACAAATTGTGCTGCTGTAAACATAGGTACACATGTATCACTATGATATGATGTTTTCAGTTCCTCAGGGAAAATTCCAAGTAGGGGGATAGCCGGCTTGAATGGGATTTCCAGTCCTAGTTTTGTAAGGAGTCTTCACACTGATCTCAGGGGTTGCACTGGTCTACATTCCCACCAGCGGTGGGAATTCCCTTTTCCCCACAAACTCTCCAACATTTGTTGTTGGTTGATTTCTTTATGATAGCCATTCTTTCTGGAGTGAGATGTTATATCAATGGTGTTTTAACTTGCATTTCATGGATGGGTAATGCTTTGGAGCATTTTAAAAATATATTTACTAGCTTCTCTAATTTCATCCTCTGAGAAGTGTGTATTCATCTCGGATGCCCATTTCTGGATTGGGTCCTTAAATTTGAAGACCCTAATGTATCTTAGCTCTTTATAAACTCTAGAGAGCAGACCTCTGTCTGAGTGCTTATTACTTATGATTTGTTTTTTCAAAATTTGTGGATTGTTTTTTCACTTTGTTGACAATTACTTTTGACGTGCAGAAACTTCTCAATAACAGTTGATCCCAGTTGTTGATTCTTTCAAGTGTTTCCCATGCAAATACATGTTTGTTCATGAACTCTTTGCCTACCCCTATCTCTTCAAGAGTGCCTCCTGCTTTCTCTACACAGAGATTGAGTGTTTCTATTTTAATGTTTAGATCTTTAATCCATTTTGACTTTAGCTTAGTGCTGGGTGAAGTTTTAGTTTTTGGCATGTAGAAAGCCAGTTTTCCCAGCACAATTTGTTAAAGAGGCTATCTTTCTTCCAGTAAGTGTGTATGGCCCCTTTGTCGAAGATCAGATGGTTGATATGTTTGTAGAGGCCTCTACTTTTTCTAATCTGTTCCATTGATCCTCAGGTCTATTTTGTTGCCAATACCATGCTGATTTTATCACAGTAGCTTTGTAATATAATTTCAAGTCAGGAATTGTGATGCCTCCTGCCTTGTCTTTGTTGGCCAGGATTGCCTTTGCTATTCTAGGTCATCTATGGTTCCAAATAAATTTTAGGAATGATTTCTCTAGGTCTGAGAGATATGTTGGTGGCAGTTTGATAGGGATCGCATTAAATCTGTACAACAATTTTGGAAGTATGGCCATCTTCATGATGCTGGTTCTTGCTATCCAGGAGCGTGGAATATCTTTCCATTTTCTGAAATCCTCTACAATCTATTTTCTTAGGGTGCTGTAATTTTCAGTGAAAAGATCTTTGACTTCTTTGGTTAAGTGAATTCCAAGGTATTTCATTTTCTGTGGTGCTATTGTAAAATGTATTGTTTCTATAGTTTCCCTCTCAATGTGTTTGTTATCTGTGTAGAGGAATGCTATTGACTTTTGAGTGCTGACTTTGTACCCTGCTATGCTACTGAATTTGTGTATCAATTCAGGTAGCTGCTTGGTCGAGTTTTTTCAGTCTTCCAAGTAAAGTATCATGCCATCTGCAAATAGTGATAATTTAACTTCTTCTTTACCTATTCTTATTCCTTTTATTTCTCCCTCTTGTTTAATGGATGTTGCTAATGATTTCAAAACTATACTGAATATGAGGGATGATAGAGGACATCATTTTTTTTTACAAGATCTGAAAGTAAAAGGTTTCAGTTTTCCCCATTCAGAATTATATTAGTGTTCTTGCTTCAGCAGCACATATAATAAGATTAGAACAATACAGAGAAGATTAGCATGGACCCTGTGCAAGGATGACACACAAATTCGTGAAGTGTTCCATATTTTTGTTACTTCGAGAATGTTTATGCTTACAGAATAGAAGACAGGAAGAAATGGACAGATTCCTCAAAGGTGCAAATTACCAAAACTGAACCAAGAAGATATAACAACTCTCAATAAGCCAATAATAGCCAACAAAATACGAAATGTAATAAAAACTAACAAAGAAAAGTCCAGGTCCTCATGGATTCACAGCTGAATTTTACAAGAAATTTATAGAAGATATAATCGCTACACTCCGCAAACTCTTCAATGAAAGTGAAAAGGAAGCAGTCCTCCCAGAGTTATTTCTGGAGGCAAGTATAATACTGATTCCAAAACCAGGGAAAGACACAACCAAAAAGGAGAACTACAGGCCAATCTCCCTCATGAACACAGATGCAAAAATACTCAATAAAATCCTGGCAAATAGAATACAGCGAATAATCAAGAAGATCATACACCATGACCAGGTAGGATTCATCCCAGCGATGCAAGGATGGCTCAATATTCCAAAATCTATAAATGTAATAAACTATATTAATAGACTGAAATCTAAAAACTGGATGATCATCTCAGCTAATGCAGAGAAAGCTTTTAACAAAGTCCAACACTCATTCATTTTCGAAGTCCTACAGAAAATTGGAATAGATGGACTGTACCTTAACTTGATAAAAGCCATCTATGACAACCCAAAAGCTAATATAATCCTAAATGGGGAAAAACTGAAAACTTTTACTCTTAAATTAGGTACAAAAAGCTTGCCTATTCTTTTTTTTTTTTTTTTTTTTTTTTTTTTTTTTTTTTTTTTATCTATCTGGGTCTTAACCATCCAGCAGAAAAGTATAAAAGTATAAAAATGAAGTATACATCGTGAGCCCATAATATTAAGCTGAGCTGTAAATGGATATGGTCGACAATTTCTTTGAATAACTCCCTATGGTTGCAGAATGCGGGACTGTGTTGGATTGTGGTGTCGAGTTCAAGCACCTAAGGTAGTTGAAGGTCAA
>PVKA01043144.1:0-16947 GCA_004027165.1 Ctenomys sociabilis | reverse complement strand
ATGACAATGAAGCTCTTATAGAGAAGCTGAAGCATGGTCAGTTTACATTGAGAGACATGTATGAACAGTTTCAAAATATCATGAAAATGGGCCCCTTCAGTCAAATCTTGGGAATGATCCCTGGCTTTGGAACAGATTTTATGAGCAAAGGAAATGAACAGGAGTCAATGGCAAGACTAAAGAAATTAATGACCATAATGGATAGTATGAATGACCAAGAGCTGGACAGCACAGATGGTGCCAAGGTTTTTAGTAAGCAGCCAGGAAGAATCCAGAGAGTAGCCAGAGGATCAGGTGTGTCAACAAGAGATGTTCAAGAACTTCTGACACAATACACCAAGTTTGCACAGATGGTAAAAAAGATGGGAGGCATCAAAGGGCTTTTCAAAGGTGGTGACATGTCTAAGAATGTAAGTCAGTCACAGATGGCAAAATTGAATCAACAGATGGCCAAAATGATGGATCCAAGAGTTCTTCATCACATGGGTGGTATGGCAGGACTTCAGTCAATGATGCGGCAATTTCAACAGGGTGCTGCTGGCAACATGAAAGGCATGATGGGATTCAACAACATGTGAAGACAATGCCTAAATATAAGCTGTCTTTGGTGATTGCATTATTTGCTGAGACCTCAGAGAGTTTTCTTCCTTTTTGCAAATGGGGGAAAAAAGTGTTTTTCTTGCCTATCTCAAGCTTTTTTCCCTCTTTTTCTTTTTCTTCTTTTGATAAAAGGAAGGAAAATATGGGTTTTGTGGAAATCATTCTACTTTCGGTTTTAATTATCTTCTGTTCTCACCATTGAAACACCTCTTGAGTTAAACAATTCATGATGTAAAATTTTAGTACTTAAAGTTATTTTTAATTGTCTTGAAGGCCAAACATTGTATTTGTAAATGGTCCTGGTCAGTAAGTTATCTCTCTTTTGGGGAGAGGTGACTGGGAATTGAACTCAGTACCTCACACTTGCCAGGCAGGTGCTGTGCCACTGAGCTAAATCACTGGCCCACATGATGTCTCAATAAAAATGTTGTAAAATAAAATTCAAAGTGGTTATAAAAAAATAAATAAATAAAATAAATAAATAAACTGTCCTCTTCTGATTTCTTCTCTCCACAGTAGTTTTTCTATTAAATCAAGAAACTAAAACAAGCTATTGGTATGTTCCAGCCGTGGGAGGGTAATGAAAAGCAGGTAAATTCTGCACTTACCTTGCAAAAATAATAGGAGAAAACAGTATCTTCAGGTAAATTGGATGCAAAGTGTGATAGAGAAAGAGAAGACTTCAATGCTTCAGAGTTTCCATTAGTTAAAATGGAGAAGAGTATGAATGCCCAGGGTGCATGGGGGTTGGACAGCGACTCAGTTTGGGTCATGTTAAATCATAAAGTGCCTATAGGGTAATCTAGGAGAAGATTTTAGATAGATGTTGCTACACCAAGTTTTTTTTTTTTTTTTTTTTTTTTTTTTGTCTTTTTGAGACAGGGTCTCACTATGCAGTTCAGGCTGGCCTTAAGCTCACTTTGTAGCTCAGACTGGTCTCGAACTCACAACAATCCTCCTGCCTCAGCCTCCCGAGTGCTGGGGCTACACCAAGTCTTGAATGAAGTGAGATCTCCAAGCTAAAGAGATGTGCTTGAGGCAAGGCCACTGGCTTGTGTATGTGTTGAATGCCCTGAGACCAGGCCCGAGACAAGTTGTTTTGGTGAATCATATGCCAAAGGTCTTGCTGGAGTCAATTCAAGAGACAAGAGAATAATTAAAATGCTTGCCTTTTCTAAGAAACTTCAATTAAGCAAAGAAGGAGTGTACAGTAGTAGCTGGAGAGGAACATGGAACCACAGAGGGATTTTTTTCATGGGAGAAATGACAGCATATTTCCTACATAGGGAATGTTCAGAGAGGATTCCTGAAGCTGTGTTCTAGAGAGGCTGAAAGTGGGTGGGATCTTGAGAGTGCATGGAAAGGGGTCTAGGCTGGGAGCAGGGACTGTGCATTCCCAGGTGTGAGGCAGGAAGTACAGAGCACAGATACGTAGAGAAGTATATGTTGGCTAGGCATGGTGGTACCTGATGACAGTCCCAGCACTCATGGAGGTTGAAGCAGAAAGACTGTAAGTTCAAGCCCAGCCTGGGCAACTTAGTAACTTTATGAGACCTTGTCTCAAAAAATAGAGGGCAAGGAATAGAGCTCAGTGCAAAGGCCTCAGTCTCAATCCTGGTGGGTTGTGGGGGAAGCATGTCTTAGTCTATTTCTTGTTGCTATAACAAAGTACTGGAGACTGCGTACTTCCTAAAGAAGAGTTTTAATGTGGCTCATGATTCTGTAGGTCCAAGGTCCAACACTTGTATCTGATGATAGCCTCCTTGCTGTCAGTCTCATTGTGACACAGATCAGCACATTCTGTTCTCTTTCAACCTCTTCTTCTAAAGACATCAGGGTGCTTCTCTCTGACAACCTCATCTAACCCTAATCACTGCTTAGGACCCTACCTCTGAAGTCCACAGTCAGTCAAGTCTCACCTACCCCCTTATATCTCTTACAACTGATTAAGCTTCAGCACATTAACCCTAATGAGGTAACTGCAGGGTGGGAGCTTCCTTCCACCTGGCCTATGAAACAGGAAGTTAGTTTTATAGACTTGGTAAACATCCTGCAAAGTCCATCTGTTCCACCCACAGCCACACTGTTCTGCCCAAAGTGAGAGCCTTCCTGCCATTCAGGGTCCCATCCTGTCCCCTTCTCCTTTCATTGCTCATTTGCATGCATGGCCTTTTCATTTGTTGGCTTGTGAGTCTGTTTAATAACTTGCCCTGCTTCCAGACAGAAACTTGTAGAAATGTAGGATTACCAAAAGCCACATTTGAACTGCTAGAAATGTTAATCTATAAAATTGCTAGTAAAATATGTTTTGGAAGCCATAGAACAACAGTTTTTTTTTGTTTTTTTTTTTTTTTTTTTTTTAAGTTGCTATTCATCAAACTTTGTTTTAATACTAGGGATTTAAAAAAGTGGCATTCTGCCTCTGAGCTACATCCCCAGCCTTTTTATTTTTTAATCTGAGACAAGGTCTTACTACATTACCCAGACAAAACTTGATCTTGTAATTTCGTGTCTCAGCCTCCTAAGTGTTGATGCTGTAGGCCTCTGCCCCTACACCCAGATTTATCTTTGTGTTTCCTGAAATGTAACAGAATTATAGAGCTAAGGGAAGACAATGTGTCTTAGACATCAGCCTCTGCCTACTACCCACAAGATCTGTGATCTTGGACAAATTCTTAGCCACTTTGACCTACAGTTTCTGCATCTATAGAATGGAGAGGGTTGTGTTCATGAGCTTTGTGTTGTTGTGACAGAATACCTGAACAAAACACCTTAAAGGAGAAGAGATTGATTTGGACTGACGATTTCAGTTCATGGTAAACTGGCTCCATCACTTTATGCCTGTGGTGAGGAAGGAATACCCTGGTGGAAGGACATGAGCAAGGAAAGATGTCCATCTCATGGTAGCTAGGAAGCAGAGTGAAAAATAACCCAAGGGGAAGGTGTGGGAGACAAAATAGGCCCTTCAACCTGCTCCATTCCATTAGATACTACCTCCTAATAATCCTATTCAGCTACCGAACTCAGTGAAGGCCAATCTACTCAATGAAGTTAGAGCCAACATAACTCACTCTCTTCCCCAGAGCCCATCAATCTGGAACATGTAAGACTTTTGGAGACATTACAATATTTTTGAAAGTTGAAAGAATCAGTATGCAAGAAAGCCCTTTCTAAGGTGTAAGCTAGATCCATATTGTCATGAGTTAAGATAGTTTTGTAAGAATGACATCATAGGCAGCTCTGTTTCTCATGGGGTTTTTCTTCACATATAAAATGAATTTGCTAGACTAGATTTCATGGTTTTAAGATTTAAGTATATGGCCATGGAGATAGCTCAGTGATCTAAACACTGCCTAGGCAAGTGCAAGGACCCGGCTGATCCCCTGATCCTGATCCCCAATACCACATGCCATGCTGAACTGGCCAAGCCCCTGGGCTCACTAAGCCCACCACCCAGACAAAGCATGGTGGTGCACACCTGTAATCCCAGCACTGGGGAGGCTGAAACAGGAAGATCACTACAGGTCTTAGCTAAGTAGTGGGGCCCTGTACAAAATACACATTTTTTTAAAAAAGTATATGTATATGTGTATAAATACATGTAATTTTGTGATCAACAGGCTGCCCCCAAGCAGTTTATAAACCCCTTTCCTTGTCATGCCTGTGCTATTTCTAACCTAGTTTAGGATTTGAAGACAGAGTCCCAAAGAGTTTCTTACAGCCTGGTTCTAAGTGAAATTCTTACTATTGTCTTACTTTTTTCCTGTTTTCAGCATGAACCCAAAATAAATGGAAACTTCAGTGGAAATTTCAGTTATGTCCTTAATGATTTAATGCCAAACACAAACTACTGTGTATCTGCTTATTTTGAGTCAAGAAGTTCAACCACAGTAATAAAACCTCCTTTAAAATGTATCCTCCTTCATTCTGGCCAAGAATCAGGTATGTTAATTTTTTTTAAATTTCACCTTTTGAAAAATTTGTAACTTTACTATTAAAAAAAAAGAACTACTGAAAGAAAACAGCTGAAGTTCATGGTACCTAAAGGTGTTTCTTCTCACCAAGGCACACCCCAGAGGTGTTTTCCATTGGTCATCAGTTAGTGCCTATAGCTACAGTGCACTGCCATAAGGATGATCCAATTGTCTACCTTTATAAGATCAAGATGCCTTTTTGCTACTTGGTTTTTTGATTAGAACATTTGACATTTATTAATTACAAACTATAAAAAATTTAGCACACAATTTTAAATATATTTGAAGAATATTTAGATGCCTTTTGGAAATGGAGACACTCTTGAGGAATCAGGATTAAGTTTAGAGCCTTGTGCCTTCAGGTTGGCCATGCTTCAAGCCAGTCATCGCTGGAAGATGCACAGTTGTTAGACGCTACTGCATGCAAAGGTGATGAAGGCGAAGGATTTTGGCATCTGAGGTTGGATGTCTCTCTTAGATCCAGCCTGGCTGGCAGGCATGGGGTGAGGCCATGGCTTGAAGAAAGGGACTTCAGCAGTGTAGAGACAGTCCCTGAGGAAGGCAAAAAGCCCAGCTCTCACACAGACACCAGAGCGATCAAACAGTTGCAGAAATATGCAGTGACAACCTGCAGGCTTATGAGTTTTTTCTACCCATTATTTGGGGAAGTAGGGCTGGGGATATAGCCCAGTGGCATAAGTGCCTGCCTGGCAAGTACAAGGTCCCACGTTTGATCCCAGTACTGAAAAAACAAAAACAGAAACCAAAAAAACCCACCTATCTGGGGAAGTGACTGCATCCCCCACTGTTTTACCAAAAAAGAAAGTCTCCCTCAAAGAAGGCCTTCTGAGTTTCCCCACCCAAATGAAAGTCTCTTTAATATTCTTATTGGCCAGAGTAAAAGTAAGGTCAGATGTATAAGGAAAGGGCTTCTAAGTGATCTGTGGGTTCCGTGAACTACCCCAAAGTGTGCCTGGAACAATGATATTTAGTGTTAGCTGCAGCACAATGTGACTTCATCCTTGGGTGATCCTAAAGGAAAAGTATGTCAAACCTTTTGCTTAAGGTTTTTTTATGTTTTTGATTAAATAGGGGAAACCTAAAATTCTATATAGAATTGTTATGCCTATAGCTCTGATAGAAACATAAACCCAATATAAATTTACATAGTTTTCAACACCAGTTCTCCAACTTCAAGTATATGTCTCAGGGTTCACTACATCTCTTACACTACTATTAAGTATCAGACCTCTCAAATCCTGTGGTTTGCTTTTTCTGTCAATCAACCCTTATTCTAAAGCCACTGAGCTGCATTTGGTCCCCATGAATCACATCCTTACCATCAATTCAGATATGATCTTTGTCCAAGTCCATTTTCTGCAGCCATAACACAATGCCTGAGACCAGGAAACTTACAAAGAATAGAGGTTTCTTTCTCACAGTTCTGGAAGTTTGTGAGTCCAAGATGGTAGGGTCTTCTTGCTGGTCACAGCATGATGGAGGCATTACACATTGAGAGCAAGAGGTGGAGAGCTTTTATAACAAAGCCACTTCCACAATGTCAAAGGCATTCTCATACTAATAGCATCAATACTGTAATGAGAGCACAGCTCCTGCAACCCCAACACCTCTTAAAATCTTACCGGTCAGTACTGTCACATTGACAATTAAAGTTCTGGAGGGTACATTCTACCTGTAATAATTCCCATTGCGGGCTTTCTAGACTGGAAAATAACACTGCTGCACATCAGGAAATTCCATGGGTTTTTGTAGCTGGAGCCAGTGACAAAGATTGGACACGTGTAATTTTGTGTTATGTAATGATCTTCTGTACAAACAAAACTCTTCCATACAGTAAAAGCACCAGTTAGGAAAGAAGCAGGCAGATGAGGGACTCCTGACACCCAGAGTTACTCCCCAGGTGACTGACAGCTCTCTGGCAGTGGGTGTGCCTTACATGGATACCCTTCATACTTGGACATTTCTGATCCACCTGTAAAGACGCAGCCAAGCAGGAGCATGGCGTCTGGTCAGTCTGTCTTTACTTAGTCTGTACACTGCTTTGCATAGTAAGTCAGCTGCACTCTCCTGTCATTGTCCTAGATAGTTCCAGTGTGCTTATCCCTCCCTGTGTGGGATCTACCTGCCTGAAACTCAGAAGCCACAAAGTTCAGATGAAATGGACCTCTTGCTGCTTCCTTACCTCCTAAATTACCCCTGATGAGTCCAACTCTAGATCTAGACTGTAATGCCGAGTGGATATCAGGGCCACCAGCGGAAGCCACCATTAACTTAGACTTAGCAGTGAACACTGCAATCTCAGGGCAAACTGATAAGAGGTGGAGAGACTGTAGAGATCTGGCAAAATGCCTTTGCCCTGAAGCCCTAAAAGCAATTGGTTGTCTCCTTAGAAAGGCCCCAGGGAAAAGGTCTGTTCTTCATCTGACAAAGAGCTGTTCTGCAAGGCAGGATCCTCTCTGGATACTGGGAGGATGGCAGTGAAGAAAATAGATTAAAAACCCCTGATTTTCAGGCACCTACATGGCAGTAGGAGCTAAAATAATAAGATTTCAAAATTATATTATATAGTATATGAAGGGACCATAAACACTAAGGAGAAAAATTAAGCAGGAAGAGAAGTCAAGGATGGTTATCTAGTGGGGATGGGTCCCCTGTTTTAAATAGAGCCCTGTTTTTGTTTACATTCCCTGAAAGCACAAGCTAGGGTGGGAATTTTTGTTCTTTGTGGTGGGATACATCAAGTTGAATGGAGACTAAAGGAACAAGAGGGGAAGGAAGAGAGAGATGAAGCTCACTGTGGTATCAGCAGAGCCTGAGCCATACAGATTCTCTGGAGCATGAATTAGATCCTCAGTCAGCCCATTTGCATGCTGTGTGGCATAGCCCCTGCATGGGCAGCCCTTCTCTGGCCACGAGCAGTACCTTGGAGAAGGAGCAGCTCAGTTGTGCACAGTAGTATGGGGGTCACTTACTGGCTGGTAGGGGACATGGGCAGGGTCCCTGATGGCCACAGAATGGTTTCCAGAGAGGTGGCATTACAAGGGTGATATGATAGGTGGAGTAATGGTCACCCATCTTGCACATTTGAATGCAGCTAAGGGACTTGGTGGGGAAAATGATCCTGAGTCACCCACGAAGACCCAAAGTAAACTTGTGGGTCCTTAAAAAGAGGAAGACTGAGAACTCAAGAGTCAGAGAAAGAGCAGTGATAGCAGAAGCAGAGGACAGGGGCCAGGAGAGGCTATAAAGCTGGGTTTGAGGATGAAAGAAAGGCCATGAGCCCAGAAATGAAAGACACCTCTAAAGACAGGAAAGGTGAGGAAGTGAACTTTCCCCTGCAGCTTCCAGAGGGAATGCAACTGGCCAACACTTTGATTTTTGTCTTAGGGAAAACCATTTTGGGTTTCTTACCTGAAAAATTCAAAGAGACTAGATTTGTGTCATTTTGTACCACTGAACACCAAGACAGTGGAAAGGGAATACAGAAGAGACAGAGTGAGTCTTACTCTCTCTTGAGAGAGCTTTAGAGGGAGGATCTGACAAGTGCAAAGGCCCTGTGGTAGGAGTGGGCCTGAATGCTAAGGTAGCTGTGAACTGAGCCAAAGAAAAAGAGTGACCTTCTAGGTCAGAGAGGGACCAAGGACCCTAGAGTGGTAGGACGTAAAAAGCTGAACCCAGACTTTGGTTCCTGGTGTAGCTAAGGCCAATCTTTGGCTTTTTAGGCAGGCTCTTTTCTTCACACCTTCCTTCCTGCAGCACATGCTAACATAAGCCTCACCTGCACATTTGAGATATGACTACTGGGATGGAGAAACTAGCTTCTAATTCTGTTTCACTTTGATCATTTAAATTGAAACAACCATAGCTAGTGATTACTGTATTACATCATGGAGAATAAACTGAAAACTTTTACTTTGCAAAGCTATATGTATATATATATATATGTACACACAGGGGTACCTCCATTCATGGACTTAATTCTTTCCAAACCAAATTGAACAAGAATGAAATCAAATTTCCCCACAAGGTCAACACTGAACCTAATTAGGCTCTCATCCAATTTGGTTTGTGAACAGATTTGTGGAAAACATTATGTTCATGAATGCAAGTACCACTGTATTTTTCTGTTTAGTCTTTAGCAGTATAAAACTGTATTTCATTTGGTTTGGTTCAGTTATTATTATTATTTTTTATTTTAGTGGAGGTACCTCCTGTCCAAAAATGGCAACTTCCTGTACTATGGGACAGGACTTGTGTTTTGGATCCATTTTCCTATTACATATGGAGGTGGTTTCCAAGACTTCTGACGCCAGCGCCAAGTCCCTCAGCCATGCTGCACATTTGTAGAGCATATCTGCTGAGGCTCAGGGCCCTGGGGGATGGCTCACTCTGTGTGTCTTCCCAGATGACACAATAAAGGTCTTTCTGGCCCAGGAGCGAGGAAGTATATTACTTGGGCACTTCCATGACACATCCCAGGGAGTTCTGCCCTGACCCCATGACTCTTTTGGGTATAGGAGAAGAGTACCTCTTAGCTTTAGGGCCTTTTGAGTAGGTGCTTACAGAACTTCTATATTAAAAGGCAGATGGAGGAAGGAAGAAAGGAAGGGGAGAGAGAGAGAGAGGAAGAAAGGAAAGAGAACGAAAGAACGAACGAAAGGAAGGAAGGAAGGAAGGAAGGAAGGAAGGAAGGAAGGAAGGAAGGAAGGAGGGAAGGAAGGAAGGAAGGGCAAGAATGGGAGAAAAAACAAAGAGGAACATTTAGATCATGGAGGAGGAAGAAAAGACTAGATGCCAGGAAACAAATGTTCTGACAAAGGCTCTGCAACAACAGAGGCTGTCCAAATCAACTAGGTCAAAATAAGCCGATTACAAGGGAGGCTCTGGGCCCAGGAAGGTCTCCCTGGTGTCCAGAGGAGGCATTCTGGTTGGTGGATACTCAGGGCAGGGGCTGGTACCTGATGCCTTTTGGGGCGACTCCCCCTGTGACAGTGGTGCATCTTTAGGGCCCCATGTTGAGCACCACAGTCACTGACATAATAAATCTTCTCTAAAGAAATAAGAAAACCATCTATTCTGAGCCAAATATGAGTGACCATAGCCTCAGGAACACATGGATGTCTAAAACCTTTCTTCTCCCAATACTTTTTCCAAATATTACCTTGTAACAGCAGAGCAGTGTGCATGTATTCCTACCTTTGGTCCCTTACTGGATTCCTTTTGAAATAAATTCATTTATTTTCTCATCAACAGGGACACCAGAATCTGTAAACATAGCAGTATTTACTACTATTGTTTTTGTATTAGTGACCATAACAATCATCTTAACACTGAGACAGATTGGATGTGTGTGTTTACACACTAATTTTCCCAAAGTCTTGGTATGTAGTTTTTTAAAACTTTCTCTATTTTTTTAATTTTAACTTTAAAATTTTTATTATATATTTAAATGTTTTCACAGAAGAAAATTTGATGTTCTGAAAGCACTAGAGTTTTTTCAGGCTGGCTTCCTTCCCATACCTGAAAACATATTTTCAGTTATGAATATATCCATGTGTGTCTTATATTTGGTCTTTATTCTTTGTGCAGACATTATTTCTAATGGCTCTATAGAATTTGTTATTAATGTATGATCTAACTATTCTCCAGCTATAAGATGTTTGGATTAATTTCTTTTCATCTCCTTCCTTCCTTCCTTCCTTCCTTCCTTCCTTCCTTCCTTCCTTCCTTTCCTTTCCTTTCCTTTCCTTTCCTTTCCTTTGCCATGATGAGTAGTAGTGCAGTAGAAATGTTATACACATTTTCTTTTTATTTTGGATGACTTCACTATAACATACATGTGACGTGACCTACCTTACTGAAGACCATGATAAGTGATGTATCATGCCAGTAGTAATCACATAACTCTCCAACGCCTCACTAACAGTGGTGAATCCTTTTTACTACTTTTGTTCCATGCCACATGTGTAATGGTTCTCCGCAGCTGCTCTCATTGGTGTTACTTTCATTATTAACATTAACAGTCATTTTCTTGTTTTCCTTTTTTCTAAGTGTTGCTGGCCCGAGCCTTTACAAGGATCTGGATAGTGGTCTTGCATTTTTCTAAAACTCTTGTCTTCTGACTCAATTGCTCTTGCCATCAGTTATCATTTTTCCCTATCCCATTGTGTTCCTCTTGCACTACTTTAATAGTTTTAGAAATATTTTTTATTATTTTCCAACAACCCTATATTTAAATGTCCCTCCACAGATGTGCTTATTTTACCATGTTGTCATTTTGTGTTTTTTTGTATTTCTCCACTGTTTCCCTGCAGTTCAAAACTCTAGGAAGAGGAAAATAGGACAATCTAGGCCTACTGTGTATTTATGTATGTTTTTCTAATCAAGAATAGGTGTTAAAATTTTTAAATGCTGTATTTTCACTTTTTAATTTAACAGATAACTGTTGAGTACTTAATATGTTTCAACATGATCTAGGTGTTAGAAATATAGAAGTAAATTTAAAAAAAAAAAAACAACTCCTGCCCTCAAGGAGCCTAAGGTTTGAGAGGAAGCAAACACAGTGATTTTTTTTTTATTGATGACAGAGTTATCCAAATAAAGAACTGAGATGACTCTAGAGATAAATTATTGGGATTAATAGATTGACAGGGTCATACCATAAAAGATCAGCAGCATTCAATTAGAAAGTAAACAGGAAACTGCTTTTCAACTTCCCAGAATAAAGTGTGCACACCCCTGGAGAGCTCAGCCTCCATAGCCATGTCTTGGAGAACAAAGCATGTCTCACTCATGTTTTGATAAATAGAGCACGGCTGGCTCCTCCGAAATTGGCTTCTGCCACCTTTCAAGCATGAATGGTCTCCCAGGGTAACCACGGTCCTGATTATTAATAGTAGAGATTAGTTTCACCTGGTTTTGAATCTTATGTAAACTGAATACTATGTACAATAGTATTTTTTAAAACACAATCACAATACTAACACAAATATTTTAAAGCATATAAAAAAGTCTAACAAATGATGTACAAGCCCAGTGTGGGGAAAATTATCAAGTCTTCTTGAAAAGCATTAACAAAAACCTAGATACAGAACCATATGTATAAAAACATGGTTTATGACAGTGAGTCTTGCAAATTGGTGGAGAAAGCATGAGCTAGTAGAAAATGTCATATACACCAGGGGATATGGCATTGGACCCCTACCTCACACCATGCGTGAAAGCCAGTTTCAGATAAATTAGAGATTATAATGTGAAAGGCAGAACTTTCAAATTTTAGAAGGCAGTATAAATAGTCCTAAACAATGGTTTCACTTAGAATTTTTGTTTAACTCTACAGTGGTGTGAAAACATCATGTATTTAGTGGAAATCACACTTTAAATTTTGAATTATGTGAGATATCCAGTGCATTATTAGCCTGGTATGATGGCACACACCAGTAATACCAGTACTGGGGAGACTGAGGCACAAGGATCTTTGCAAATCTAAGACCAGCCTAGGCTACAAAATGAGCTCAAGGCCAGCCGGAATTGCATTGCAAGACCTTGTATCAAAAAAAAAAAAAAAAAAAAAAAAAATTCAATGCATTATTATAACACGGGCCATGTGTTAGATGATTTTGCCCAAATATAGGATGATGTAAGTGTCCTAAGCATAATTAAGGTAGTTTAGACTGAGCTATAATGTTCTAAGGCACTCAGTGACATTTTAAGTTGCAGTATTTTCAACTTACAATATATTTATTGGGACATATTTCCACCATAAATTAAGGAGCACCTATATAACAAACATTCTGTATGGCTTGGGAGAAAGGAAGGCTCTCTCAGACACAAAAACTGTTAAGGAATTGGCAACTCTTCTATTATTAAGAATTTGGAATTTCTTTCCATCAAATGTCATTATAGAGAATAATGTTTTATATATATATATATATATATATATATATATATATATTATATAGGGTTTGCAATGCTGGCCTTGAGAGCTCACTTTGTAATATATATATATATATAAAATATATATATATTTTATATATATATATATATATATAAAATGAACAAGTTATATAGTAACATAAAGAACTTCTGTGACTCAACAAGAAAAAAAATGAATAACTCAGTGGAAAAATGGACCCCAGGGCTAGGTTTTGCTAGAGTAAGGGAAAAGAAGTTGTCACATTGGATGGCTTGGATTATTCAAGAGAGAATATGCATAGATGCTGTGCCAGTCTTGTGGTATTATCTATAAAAGACTCTGGCATCGGGGGGCTTGGAGGCCAACTGTCCAGGTAAGGAGCTAAGCACAATGCCTGGCAACTAACTAGCACTGTTATCACTACCAGCTCTTGTATTATTGTGTGTGTTATTGTAATAGCCATGTGGGTCATTGTACAATAAATACTAAGTTTTATTTTGTAAAAAATAAAGAACAAACACAAAGACAATGTCTTTCTTCTCTCACCCTCAGATTTTTCGAAACTTTACAACCCAGAGGTTTCCAGGACTACCACTGTTGGAAGAAGTGAATACAGTGGAGGTCATTTCCATCAACAGAAAGAAGAAAGTGTGGAATTATAATTATGATGAAAGTGATGATGAAGAAAATGAAAATGTGGCGCCCCTCAGAGCAAGTGCAGGGGGTTACACCATGCATGGCCTGACTGGCCGGCTTGTCAGCCAGATCCCCACCTCTTCAGCCACTTCCCAGGCTTCCCATCTGGAAGACCCAGCAGATGAGCTGTCTGAGGACCCTGAAGAGGAGACACAGCCTCAGCCCCAGCCCCAGCCCCAGCCCCAGCCCCAGCCCCAGCCTGCTGCAGCACTAGGGCCCAGCCCAGGGCACAGAGAACTCCTAAGTGAGCCCTGCAAGAAGACCACAGGTCCACTCCAGGACCCCTATCCCAGGGACAACAATAGCAACTTCACTGGGGGTTCTGGGGACAAAATTACCTTCAATGTGAATTTAAATTCTGTGTTTTTGAGAGTTTTCCATGATGACCCAGAAGACTCTGAAGAAGCCACGCTGGTATTACCTCCTCCTGCAGAGACTGTCGACCTAGAACAGGGTCCCCAAGAGACAGAGTCGAACCTTCTGGTGGCCAATGGGAAAAAGCTCCAAGTGCTCTTCCCCAGCCCCTCTCCTGAGTGCCTGTGGACAGGAGATGAACTCTCTGATAAAAGTGATACCAACAGTTCTGATATGGACGATGATATCAGAGATGGTTATATCATGAGATGACTCCAAAGTACTTCATTAACTTGACCTGAGACACACCTACAGGATTCTTACCTTTAGCCCTAATCTGCAGGCTTGCAGTCTGCAAGTGCCCAGCGAGACATGGAGCACGGAACTATATGGACTGCCTAGTTCTTCGGGTGACTTCATCTATGCAAATTCCCTCTATGGGGAACATAGCATTGCTCCACTGTTTACAAGCTCAGAGTGACACACTTTGAAGGAGCCTGTCCCTTCCACTCCCTTAATGCTAATACATGTCTGATGTTTGTGCACTTGGTTTCCCAGGGAAAAGGCCTTGCTGGGCTTTCAATGGTGCTTTGAGAAATAATTAAATTGAGCCAGAAAGGAAGTATGGAAAGAAGAGGAAAATACTCACTTAGGAGCTTCCAGCAATGTTTTGCAGATAAACACCCTTGCCTAGGAGGCTGCAGAATGCTCAATAAAAGTAGGCTAGGGAGAAGATAGTCACATAGAAAACAAGGGCAGCACAGAGAAGTACCCCTCTCAGATGTTGTATTGACTCCTGTCCTCTCAGTGCTCCATACACAGCCAGGTATCTATCCATCCCCCATTTAACAAAGCACACATACATTAATATCTAGCATCAGGCAAGTGATAGGGATAAAAAATCTCAGGGCCATGTTTTAAGATTAGTCTTAAAAGATCCCATTTGGCAATTTTAAAAGTGTTGTATGTGTTGGTTTTAAAAGTGTTATGTGCCCTACATGGAAATACAGTTGCTGTGAGTCTGGAGGAAGAAGCAAGGCTGTAGAATGTATCAGTCTGTGGACTACTAACATTTTACTGTGAGACCCTGGGTGTCATGGCTGAGCCTCTCTGAAACTCAGCTTCTTCATTATGGACATAAGAGGAGTGCACCAGGCAATTAGCAAGATTTTATGAGTCTTGGAAAAGTAGGAGAAAAAAATACAGGAATACTTAGAAGTGTTGCCATGTGACTAGGCTCTACAGTCAATGGATGAAAGATGTAGAATCCTGCTCTCTCCCTCCCTCACCCGAAGAGCTGATTTCTCAGAAACCCTCTCCACACACACACACACACACACACACACACACACACACACGGGTAAGGGAATGTAAGAGGAAATTTAAAAAGGGAGGAACAACACTTAATACCAGTCTTACTATAAGGACCTTGAGGTGACTGGTATAATTCCTCTTCATCTATCATGTTTTGAAAATCTCCAGACTAATCTTTTTAAATTCTCTGTGGCTGTGTGTGTGTGCACGTGTACACTTTTTTTTTTTAAATTTATATAATGGCTGGCGTTTGTATATTGGTAATATAGCAAAACTTTCATACAAACTTGGTGTGGTCTTCTGATTCGTTTACATTGTGTGTGTGTGTGTGACATCTGTGGTTCTGCTGGCACCTCTGGATTGCACCTCATTGTGTGTGTGTGTGTGTGTGTGTGTGTGTATGTGTGTGTGTGTGTGTGTGACATCTGTGGCTCTGCTGGCACCTCTGGATTGCACCTCCTCCCCTAACTGTCCAGTGGGCTGCAAGCAGGGCTCCCTGGGGGCCTGTTCCAGCATGAGCAGGGGCATACCACACACATACACACACACACACGTAGAATTTCCAACTTCATCATTGTGCCGTATAGAAAGAGGAAATGAAATCTTTTTTCGCAGAAAGAAACAAGTTATGAGTTTTGTGTTGTTTTGCTGGAGGAAGGCTAACGAGCCTCTCCAGCTGGTAGCGCAGCTGCGAGCTGTAACTCACCTCCTGAAGGAGAGAGGACAGCAGGGAGGACCCGACTCTTCCATGGAGAAAACAGGAGGAACACTGAACGCAGAAAGAGGAATAACTGCCCCCCATAATCCCCCTACTTCGACTGACCCCTGAACTGAAGTCTCCATGTATTTACTTAACTGGAGGCCGCCTACCTCGGCCCGGTCTCTCCCGGCCAAGCTCGGAGGAGGGCCTCGCACGGGGCGTGGGTCCCCCGTAGCTGCGGGGAGGAGCCCTGCGCTCGCCCCGCCCACCCCGCGCGTTCCGGAAGCGGGCGCGGCTAAGCGCGGAGCGGGAGGTCGGGGTGTGTTCGCCTCGGCGCCCCCGGCGCTCCGGGCCATGGCGTGGAGCCTCGCGAGCTGGCTGGGCGGATGCCTGCTGGCGTCAGGTGAGCGGACCCCGGGAGGGCTGGTGTGCGCGCCGCGCGTCCCCGAGGGGGAACCCCGGACACTGTGGGGAGCTGGACGGCGCAGCTAGCTGCCTTCTGCCACGGGCGCTGGCGCTGATCTCCGGGAAGGGCGCGTGGATCGCACCCCGAAAGTGACGTCGGGCCTCGTGCCAGAGATTTCTCACTGCCTGATCCCGCCGGGAACCCTGGCCTGCAAACTCAAGGGTGGGGGATTCCGGGCGAGTCCTAACGAAAGTTATTTTCCGCGCCCTGCACTACCACCTTAGACCCCTTAGAGCCGGCTGGATGGGAGAAGGCCCCATCACACACAAACACTAGGTCCTCCACACAGACCACCCCTTCTTATATCCCCTCCCAGCAACTCCTTCCTCTCCATTATTGTCTCCACTTCCCCACACCTTCTTTAGTCTTCTGCGCCCTGAAATCTAAATTCTGCCTCTCAATTTTTTTAAGAGAATAAAAAAAAAAAAAAAAAAATAGAAACTATGGATTGTAAAGTTCAAGATCCAATCAAACATTTGTGTGCGCCCCTAAGGTGCGTGGTGCTGCCCAGATTCAGAGGGCGCGGTGGCCCTTCCTTGTAGCTTGAAAGATGCCCTGAGAAGGCTTTCAGGTCTTATCCTCCCCGCCTCTAGGGCTCTCTGGATTGGTGACGCCCCCCTGCCAGATCTGGCTGTGGCTACCTTCATGATCACACCTTCTTTCTCTTTCCTCTACACCATCCTTTCTGGGGTGAGGGAAGCTGGGCATTAAATAGGCCTGTAATTTTGTGTGTGTGTGTGTGTGTGTGTGTGTGTGTGTGGAACGGAGAATTGAACTCAGACCCTTGTACTTCTCCTACATGTCTTGGTACCAGTTGAGTGACAGGTGGTGGTTATGAGATGATGTTTTTCTTTATGTTTTTGTTTATAATATTCTTTTTTAAATTTTTAAAAAAATTTAAAAAATA
>PVKA01043143.1:0-16941 GCA_004027165.1 Ctenomys sociabilis | reverse complement strand
CAACACACACACACACACACACACACACACACACACACACACACCCCATACTGGGCCCATGAGGGCTCCCAGAGGTGGCTGAGTGAGGTCCCCAGTCATGGTACTAGCTTGCACGGTAGGCTCCATCCCAGGGCTGGGACCTGCCAGGTATATTTGACAGCACTCATAAATGCTGCTGCTTGTTAAGCCTAGCTTCATGGGTAAGTTGATCTCACAGCTGAAGAAGCACTTGTGCAGGCATACATTCCAGCAGCTGATAGGGCTGAGGGGCTGGCCATCCCGGGCTCTGGGTGACATCCTGTGCTGGATCCCCACAGCTTACTGCAGCAGTCCTTGAAGGAGCCCATTGAGACCGCCGTCTTCCTAAGCCTGGTGGGAGTCCAGAGCATCGTAGCCAACCAGTGGCCCACACGAATGCAGGACAATGCTCTGCGGGCCAGCATCCTATGGGAAAGTGAGTGGCATCCAAGCCTGTCCCCAGGTCCTTCCAAGCCCTTCCCAGAGGCCTGCCAAGGGCATCCCCCACCCATTTGAGTCACATTCCTTTCCTAGACCTATTAGCAGTCGGCAAGCCAATTGGAAGGACAGTCCATCTCCTTCAAAAGATGGGAAGCAATGAAGTGCTTAGCCAAGGTAAGGCACAGGTTGCCTCCTATCACCTGCCCTTCAGCAGTGTAGTTGCTACCTTGTGACCACCATCCCCTATCAGCACCTAGGGGCATGTGACACCCTCACAGCCCTGCAGAAGGGGGGAAACAAAGGCACTTGGGGGCATGAACCAGGGCCAAGAGTAGAGAGAGCTGTCCTTGTCCAGAAGCAATGACTGCCTGAGTGACCTCTTGAGTAGCCACCAGCCAAAGAAGGAGTAGACAAGCTCCACCTCCGACCAAGGAGGGTGGCAGTGGAGTCTGCCTCCAAAGGCCTACAGGAAAAATGTAGGGGTTAGAACTGCTAACTCCTTGTCACTTCAAGAACCCAAATCCTATGCTCTTCTGGAGTACATGGGAAGGCTCAGGTGATCCTCATGCCTCATTCTGCTGCCAGAGAGAGAACTTGTTAGTTTGGGCCACTTGGGCCAGGCAGCCAGTGGGCACATATGCCAGCTGGTCATGGCCGGTAATCTCCAGGTGAGACAAAATAACCTCTGAGAAAATGAATCTCCAGGATGAGTGTGCCCTATTGGGGTCGTAGCAATCAGCTGGTTCCTTGTTTGCTGTCTGTCTAACTCCTGACAGTCTTCAGCCCCATGGCAGGGGCTCCGGGTGTGACCTGTCCTCACAGACCCAAAAAACTCATCCTTTTTCTTTTTCCTCTTTTTGAGACAGGGTCTCACTATATAGTTCAGACTGACCTTGAGCTCACTTTGTAGCCCAGGCTGGTCTTGAACTCTCAACAATCTTCCTGCTTCAGCCTCCCAAGTGTTGGGATTACAAGCATGCGCCACTAGCCCAGCCCACCCACTCATCCTTGGGAGCAAACAGAGCCCCCAAGATAAGATGTAGCAGGAAAAGAAGAGAAGAGAATCCATAGATACATTTCATGGAGGGTTACTAGTATAAAAATTAAATAAGACACTAGCTACTAGCATCTAAAACTACATCAAGGGGATAATCTATAACTAAAAAAGTGTAATTGTAGTCACCAAAAAATAAATCCTAGTTAAGTGAATGATTAAGTGGGTGAGCAGAAGAGTATATGCCAGAAAGGAGGGTTGGGTGGGTGGCATTAGTTCTGCTTCATGACAGATGAGAAATGCAACCTAGAGGCGGACACCACCCCCACATGTCCTGCTGGTGTGTGGAGTCACCAGCTTGCTGCTTGGCAGTGAAACAGGAAAGAGCAGGACTGTGCCACAGCACGACCACAACTGCTTGGTAGTGACCTACCAGCTTGGGCAAATACAGAAGGAGACGTGAACCTAAAGCAGCTTGCGTTGAAAGAGAAGGGGCCAGTGACGCTTGTCCTCGCGACTGCCTAGTGCAGAACACAGGATGGCTGAGTGTGCAGCGGAGGCGTGAGGCCCGCCTCAGGATTCTAGAAGAGCCTTAGATGACTCCTGGGCCTGGGTATGGGGGGGAGGAGGGCAGGCTACAGCTGGCTCTGTGGTTGGCTGCTTTCTGCCCTGGGTCACACCTCTACGGGGCCTTCCACTGTTGGAGTCCACTTATGAGCTCAGATCAGCCTTTTGAGAGACCTCAGGATCCTCTGGATCAAGCATATTGCCCCTCCCCCTCACGCTCTGGCCCTTTTAGGGGCCCAAACATGCTGTCCTCAGTGAGTCTTGGAGTTCACGGGACCCATCCCATGTTCTGCAGATGAGATACCGCAAACTTCCAAGAGCAAGCTGCCGTTCTTCCAGCCACAGCCCCAAGGCGAGGAGATCCTTCCCATTGCCCTCAACTTGGTCCTGTATGGACTGCCACACCAAGCCATTGGGTAACATCTGCCTGGCCTTGAGTCTGGACTGCAGCAGGTGACAGCATTTTCCTCCAGGCCTGCCATCATTGGTGTACTGCTCTGAATACCCTCTTCCACAGGCTCTCCTCTTTCTCATCCTGGGGCATTCTAGCCCCAACCCTCTCCCCACCACCCAGTCCTGACCCAGGGCACACCACCTTCTGCTCCTACTTGGCTTCTAAAAACTGTCAGACTATAAATCTGTGTTGGGTTTAAGTGTTTTAGTAAACAGTAAAAACAAACCCGCCATGTGGTTTCTGGGTCCCCAAGCACCTGTGATGGAAGTCCTGACACTTCAAAGGTCAGCCCCAAGTGAGGCCCTTGATTTCCTGCCACCATCCTGGCCACCACCCAGGCTCTCCAAACACCTTGGCACTGTCAGAATTAAAAGGAGTGTCCAGGGAGATAGCTCAGTTGCATAAGCACTTGCCTGGCAAGTGCAAGGGTCTGATTTCAATCTCTGGCTCTGCAAAAAAAGAAGAAGAAGGAGGAGGAGGAGGAGGAAGAGGAGGAAAGGAAGGAAGGAAGGAAGGAAGGAAGGAAGGAAGGAAGGAAGAAAGAAAGAAAGAAAGAAAGAAAGAAAGAAAGAAAGAAAGAAAGAAAGAAAGAAAGAAAGGAAGAAAGAAAGAAAGAAAGAAAGAAAGAACGAACTGAAGGGAGAATGCTCCAGTCTGGGATAGTAGAAGTCTCACCCCCTGTCACGTGGCTGGCTGCCCACAAAGCAGAGATCCCAGGGCTCCATCAAGGAGCTTCTCAGAGCAAGGCAGCCTCCTGGCACTGGGTGAGTGTGCCAGCAAGCAACTTCAAGTGACACTTTTCTATTATTGTACATGTCAGCTCTGTAGGCTGCTGCTATGAAGGCTCCAGGGAAAGCACTCATCTTTAAGTGATCCTTCTAAATTTTCAAACATTTCTCCCCACATGACTACGTGGATGAAACATGGCCATTGGTAGGATTGGTTCTGCAGCATGCACCTGTGGATCCTTCTCACTCATTCAGTGCTCTCTGGCTGGGACAAGGAGAGGGTGTAGGATAGTTCCAAGGGGCCAAGCTCCAAGCCCCAGTGTGCTCTCCCCCCAGGGCCCCTTTGCAGGGTCAAGGTGGGTGTTATTCCATTTTGGTTGCCAGTAACACAATGAGACAGACTGGGAGAGATAGAAAGAAGGAAAATCTGTCTGACTCTTAGTTCTGCAGCTCAGCAGACCGTGTCTGGTGATGGCTTCTCGGTGGCACCAAGGTGGTACAGGGTGCCTCATGGCAAGAGACAGGGACCATGTGTCACCTCCAGTCTCTGCCCTTCTTCTTATATTTAAAAAAAATTTTAATTTTAGGACAGGGTATACAAGGTGGATCAGACTTGTAGTGTTCCTCCTGCATACAGCCTCTCAAGTGCTGGGATTACAAGCATGCACCAGCACGCCCAGTCTCAATTGCCGGCTCAGTGTGCCCCAGGGTGGGGCCAGCACAGCAGCCCCGGGGATCAAACCCCAGCCCCTGTACCTGCCTGCAAGTTCTTTACTCCACTGAGCTTTTTGGCCAGCCCTGTTCCTCCTCCTCCTCACAAAGCCAGAAGTATTTGGGGGGCTTCTCTTCAATGATCTTATGTAATCCTACCCACCTCCTCAGCCTCCAGTCACCTCCAGCCACCCCTGTGATACCTCGCAGTGGGAGTGAAATTTCAGCCCGTGAGCTCTTGCAACACTCAGACCTTATCCAGATCACAGCAGCAGCAGGGACATTTCTCCATTCTGTGATGAGAAACAAAAAAATGGGCACCACCAGTGGGGCGAGTGAGTGCACATAGCTGCCCCTCGTCCTGACCCTTTGCGGGTTTGGGTTTGGAGCTGTTTGTCTCTGCCGTGTCAGTGTCACTTGGCAGCTCAGGGGGAAGGTGGCAGAAGGAGGGAAGTGTCAGGCACGAAGCTCAGCACCCACTGAGGTCCTGCCCTCGGCCTTCTGCTTTGCACTGATACTTTTGGAGCACCAAGACTCTCTGGATCCCAACCTGTGACCACAAGGTAGTCAAGAGAAACGCAGATTAATTAAAACCACACCAAAATACTAACACCTATTAAAACAGTAAGTAAAGAATAGTGTTAGCATTAATGTCTGTGAAGACCCTGGCAGACCGAGTCTCTCGCCCTTTGGGGAACATGAGGTGTCTAGCCACTTAGGACAGGATTGGCAGTTTCTCACACCTGCAGCCTGTTATTGATCCCAGAGAAACAGACATATTTTGTCACAATATATGTGCACCAATATTTACAGCAGCTTTGGTTCATAATGGCAGAATATTGGGAGCAGCTCAGATATTCTCCAGTAAGTGAAAAGAAATGTGGATGTGTTCCTTCAGTGTGGCACCACTGTGTTACCTTTCCATCTCTTTGACTAAGTCTCCTGAGATAATTACCTTCTAAAAAGAAAAGCATTGTTTTGGTCATGGTTCTAGAGATTTCAGTTCATGATCAGTGGGTCTCATGGTTCATCACAGCAGAAGCATATAGCGGAGCAAAACTGTCCACATCATGGTCAGAAAGATGAGAGAGAGACAGAGAAAGAGAGAGAGAGAGAGAGAGAGAGAGAGAGAGAGAGAGAGAGAGAGAGAGAGAGAGAGAGAGAGAGAGAATGAAGTTTGGATCCAGGACCTCAGAAGCCTCCTTGAGGGAATGCCCCCAGAGACCTACAGGCCTCACGCTGGGCTTTGACCTCTGAAGGTTCCAGCTCATCCTAGGGGCCAAGACCTTCTTAACACATGCCCCTTTGGGGAGCATTGCAGATCCAAACTGCTGTAATCATTCAGCAATAAAAACAAATGAACTATTAATCCAACCACCTCGATCGACCTCAAGGGTCCCTAGTGAGTAATAAAAGCCAATATCCAAAGTTATATACTATTACAGAGCAGGGATGGGCTGGAGGCAGCAGGAGAGAGCTGCATGATGGCCCAGTTTTGTATGTTGATTGTGACTGCGACACACATGTATACAAGAGATGATTGCTAAGTAAACACACGTGCACGCGCGTGCATGTGTACACACACACGATGAACACCTGTAAAGGTGGCCTAGACACACTGTGTGGTCTATGGTGTCGCTTGCCACTACCTTCCACCGGTACCAGCTTCCTGCTTCTGCTACTTACCATAGCTATGCAAAGTGTCAGCAGTGGAGAACATGGGGAAGAGTCCAGGGTGCCACACCCATCGTCACCTCTTCAGGGGATGCAGTCAAAGACACCCTCATCCCCTATGCACGGACACCTGAAACTGCAGATGGTGCTGAGCACTATGGGTACAGCTTTCTGCCCTGAGTCCTGTGTGTTGGTAACCCTCACATGCCAGGAGGGTTACCTTTCCAAGTTTCATCCCTGGTTTCTCCTTGGTCTTATTGTTTTTGCACCTTGGAGCCATTAGTCAGCAAAACAAGGGTCATTTGAGCACAAGTGCTGTGACACCAGAACAACAGATCTGATGGCCGAGACAACTAGCAAGGCCTAGCAGGCAGGCTGCACGGACAGCATGGATGTGCCGGCAACGGAATGCTTCCCATCCATGTGGAACACACCTTAAAATGTGTGCATTGTTTAGTTCTAGAATTTTCTGCATAATAGTTTTCAACTTAGATTGACCCCGGGAAATTGAACCCACAGAGAGTGAAACTGTAGAAAAGGGAAACACTGCTCTGCTTGTGTGGCTTCATGTGAATTTGCAATTAATTTGACATAAAAATACATTAAATGTACATCTTTGGTAATGTTTAAAGTCTTATGTGTGACTCTTTGTTTGATTTTTCCTTTTTTAAAAATATATAGTCATACTTGTTCTTTTTTTTTTAATGCTAATGACCAGGGAATAAATCCAAATCAGAATACCATTGGAAATATGAGCTTTCTTCTAGAAAGACTTTGGCACCCACCCAAACAACAAGAATAAAAGCTTCTGGAAATATTTCATCTGCAGCCTCACATTTTTCACCTCATGCTGTGTCTACGCATGTGAGAAATATTAAACAGCAAGTGCTATTCCATGTATCAAAGGTTTTAAAATAACTTTCTGAATTATGTCCCAGCAACATAACAAATCACATTATCAATTAGCTCCTATAGCAGAAGTGGCATCCTGTAATATATTCAAGCATGAAAAAATTGCAAAGGTGAAATTTATGTAACCCTAAAAACTATAAGGAGAAAAGAAATCTCTTGGGATTTATTGGTAATAATGGGAGACAGGAAATAATTCGAATGGTGGATGGCCCCTAAGCAAGGGCACCCAGCTCTGAAGGTTCCGAGTGCAGTAGAGATAACATGGGTCAGAAGGGGCTTCCCTGGCCCAGGGCTCAGGGCTCCAGAGGATGACTGCCACTGCCCATGCCCAGTCTCAGACTCCTGATGCCAAATGACCCACTTTTGTACAGGTTGGAGGTGGGGTAGGGACAAAGCCACGTTCAGGGAGAATCACTTCCCGGTAAACACAGCCAATGCACAAGCCCCAGATGGCCACCGAGAATCCAAGCTAAAATGCTCCTTTCATGATGGATGGCCTTGACTATGACACTCAAGAGCCCACATCTCCCTTGGCCTTGGGCCACCATGGGGAGAAGGGGCTCCCTGCCCATAGCAGGGCTGGAGCAAGAGCTGAGAGGCCCATACCCACGCAGCTCATTGACTTCCTCCAAGTCCTCCTAGACAGCAATGATGTCCAGGCCTAGCTCCTGGGCAGGCAACCCGGGGCTTGGTGTTGAGTGGTCCTGTGTGTAACTTCCCTCAGGGTCTTTGCCAGAGGCCACACTGAAGGCCAGCACTGGGGTGAGCTCCCACTTGACACCTGCAAAGAATGGCCCACTTTGAGGGTCCCTTTTAAAGCACCCTCTCCCTAAATCAGCTGCTGGAAACACAAGGAGCCATTGAGAGCTCCTGGGCAGAGCCCAACCTCCCATGACCTAGACACCTCGCACCAAGGGTCCGCTGGAGGAGATTTCTCTGCATGCAGGAGAGCAGATCAGGGTATCATGCCTGGGGTATGAGGGCATGAGGGTGGTGGGAGCTGTGGTGAGTGAGCAGGCCACTTCGGCAGGAAGGTAAAGAGTCATATTCATGTCCCTACCAGCCTGGCTCAGGACCAGCACTCCAAAGGTCAGACCTAACAGTGCCCAGCACTCACTCAGGAGCCACACACTTATATGCTGTGAAGGATCGCTGAAGTTCCCATCCAAGAAGGGACACAGCAGAAGAGATAGAGGCACATGAAGACTTTGAGGCAGCACTTTCTATTTATTTCTTGTTTCACCTCTCAAGAATAATACCTTACAGGAGCATCCCTACAGGCACAACCACCAGACACAGCAGCTCTTGTCTCCTATCTTACCCTCCCAGCCTCTAGCCACCTTCCCTACAGTGTGAGAGGCCACAGTCCCTCCTGCCTGGGCCTAGGAGTCCATGTGGTTCCCCCTAACCAGCCTTCACCTCCCACTAAGAAACTCCCGGGACTCCTGGAATCTGCTGCTGGACTTTCCAAGAGGAACAGACCTGTGCTTCCCTGGGTTGTGCTGCCCCTTTCCTGAGCCCCTGGGAAGCAAGTCCATGCCCTGGTGGCTGCTGGCCTGGACACTCCTCAGCAGCAGCACTGAGCAGTGAGTTCACAGTCACATCTAAAGCAGCCTACAGATTGATCTGGATTAAGTAATTCAGCAGGTTAATAAAACTAAAATGTTCAGGGATGCTTGTATATAAATTTCTATTAAATTGCCTTGTCCAACATTGGTCTGTAATAGTGTAATTTCTGTATTAAATAATTAAAACCCTATTTTCAATTTGCTATGAACAATTGTTTTCCTTAATGATCTTCCTAGAGGAGCCAGTAATTTTATATCTTGTAAAGTTGATTAAATGGCATCATTATCCCATATCACTGAAATATAACTCAGCAACTTCAAGAAAGGCCATTTGTATTCAATTAATGCTCTCTTGCATCAAGACATACAATATTACTTCATGCCATACATAACCCTAGTGTCCTCTCATTTTATTATGACGATGATGAAGAGAGAAACAACCAGTTTAATTATCCCATTTCCAACCAAGAAATCAATTTTCAATGCATCTTCACCCCTTAAAGAAAGGCAGGGTGGCTGCTCCCAACCCTCTGCAAGGGGATTCACAATAGCATCCAGGGGCTGGGCCCAAGTGGGTCCCTGGAGCAGCTTCTGCTGTAATCACTGGGCTGTTCAGCCTCCAAGACTACCCAGCTCACCACCTTGCTTTGTGGAGCTCATAGCCCAGTCTGGACCCCAGGACCTTGGCAGCTTCTTGACCTGGCAATATGTGCCCTGCCCACGTCCCTCCCCAGTGGGTCTCTGAGGAATGTTGGGCTATGGGCAGCCTGTGGAACAGCCCTACTTGCTGGACAGACACCTGATCTCTAGGCCTCCACACAATGACACCCCTCCCTTCTCAGATCTGTCCCATGTTCCATGACTTTTACTACCACATGGAGCAAGAGTCCCTTTGTCAGGGTGATCCAAGGGACACGTTCCTCGACACTCAATCACACCAGTGCTGTGCCAATATAATCTAATTGTTTGACATTTTTATCACAATTCACTGAGGCCAGAGAGAGATGACTAGATTAATACCCCCATGTATCCAGCTAATGGCCAGGATGGAGCTGATGGGCCAAATTACAAGAGTGCTCTTAACGTTCCCATTACAGATTTTAATTCTTTGTGACAAGAGGCAAAAGAAGGTGTTAAGATAACAAGGCGGATGCAGCCTCCTCAACGTGGTGCCCTGTTCCCCTCTCTGATTTGCTCTGGGTCACTTACTGGGGTGGGTACTGGGGAGATCTGAGAACTTAAGACAGTTCAGGCAGAAACCAGGGATGATGTTGCCTGATCCTACTGCCCTCAAAATGTCCCCACTCAGTTCAAATTCTTCAGGCTCAAAACCATCCAAAGGGGCACTGAGAGCGGTGCCATGGCCTGTGAGTCCCCTCCAGCCCCTTCTGCCCTTGACTTGACCCTAACCAAGACTGAAGGTGCAGAGACAGAGCCTGAGATGTCTCAGAATACCAAAGCCACTCCCTGGCCAAGCCCTTGCTGACTGAAAGGACCTAAGAGGATCAGAAAGAGTGAAAAGTCTTCAGCAGAAGATTCTCCCATGTCTGGCTGTGTGCATGGTCGTCCTGTTCCAAGACACACCTCCCAGCCTCCTTTTTGACAGATTCCATTTGCCTATGTTCTGGCCAAAAGGAGCCCCAATAGGAGAAGACAAGCCCCCTCGCCCTTTCTCTTGGCTGGAGCTTGGCGACTCTCGTACTGTGAGGTAGAACCTGTATACCCAGAATGGCAGAGCCACAGGTAGGAGGATCCTCATCCTGGCCACTCTTAGGCTCACTGCTCCACCTGGAGCTGCTCTGCTCAGGACATGGTTAGCATGAGAGATTACCGTGCTACCTGGGCTGCTCATTCACCAGACCCGAATCTTCCCGAATGCAATGTGCGTGAGGGGGAATCTCGCTGTCATCCTCACACCTGAAGCCATCTGCAAGCCAGTCTCTCAGGATGGCACCTGCTGTCTTAGTCCCGCTGTCCATGGCATCCTGGCTAAAATCACTTCCAGCACAGATGTGCATCACACCAGGGCCACTGTGTTCTGCCTCAGCCCAGGATTCTGACCCCGATGAGAATAGAGAGAAGAATAGAAAGAGAGTCACGAGGCCAGGCCAGTCTGTAGGGCAATAAGGCCCACAATGAGGGGAAGCACAAGTTCTCATCCTAGTGTTCAGATAACAGCAGCTCTCCACCTTCACTGCAGAGGTGGAAAGAGCTCAACACCACAGAGGCCTTGCAATGGAAAGCAAAGAAGTATGGGTCTCCCAAGAGCAGCAAAAGAGAAATGTCCTCCTTCTCCCACCGGGAGCCCAGCCAGGTGTCCCCTGGGCACCCACACAGCACCCCAAACCCAGGCCCTTTCTGCACACTGCACAGCTGGAGACCCCCCTCCCTTCCTTTGTGACAGCCCACCCTGTCTCCCCCAAAGATGCCCAGGGCCAACTGAGTGGGGCCTCCCCAACCACCAGACAAGAGTAAATGTGGGCTCATGCCCCAGAGAACATACCAGAGGGGTGTTCAGGTCAGCCTGGCATGCCTAGCCTGGCCCACTGGAAACACTTGGTGGGCACTGCTTGTCAAGTGCGGAGTTGGGTGGAGGACTGCAAAGGCCTTTCTAGGCACTAAGTTCTGTGGTCTCTTGTTGTGTCATTCTGGTAGCAACACACAGGGTTCTGGAGTGATTCATGCAGAAATAAGAAGAAGCAAGAGTGGGCATTTTCTTCTGTGCCAATCCTGGGTGAGAAAAATGTAAAGACTTAAAGGAATTTAAGCTACAGGAATCTGTGAAGTCACAGGCCAGGGTCCCAGTCCTATGCAGTCAACCTTTGGCTCCCTGAAGATCAATAAATTGCCTCCGAGCCATAACCACCTTGCTGGCACCCAGAGCCAGGGAGGCCGCCCAAAACCAGGAACCCAAGGTCGCAAAGCACGGAGGAGGGTCTCACACTCTGAGCAGAGGAGATGAAGGGGTCCTCTACCACAAAGAGCAGCAGGAAGCCACCCAGTCCAGCCTTGAGGCTGCCCCTCAAGGGAGGAGACTTCATCTATAAGGAATGTGAGGGTGACAGCCACAAGTTGGGGGCTAGGGAGCCGTGAATTTGCAGACAAAGTTATCTCTCAGCAGAAGCCCTGGTGGACACTGTAGTAAGACCAGAGACTTAACTCTGCATTCATCACACTCCAGGCCAATGGCCACAGCACGACGTGCTGAATGAGCCTCTCCCCCACCACTTGTGTCTACTGCATTTTCTGTTTTCCTTAATCCTGTCTCTAGTGTCCTTCTGTGTGCATTTGTTCTTGAGCCACCTGATTTTGGCTCTAGGGTGGCTTTGCCATGTGCCTTAATATATGGTCCTTATTCCCTCTTTGGGTCTACTTTTCTGAACTTCAGCTCTGGTGGATTTTAAGTCTTCTATTTGAAAATTTAGATTCAATCTGTCAGACTCCAAAGAAAGGCTACTGGTCTTTAGATTGAAACTTCACTGAATGTTGAGATGGCTACAGGAACAGTATGCCTGAGTGCTGTCCTTACTCTGTAGCTCATCTGACATGACGTAGCTCACCTAAAGTGATGGACCTTTTAATTCAGTTGAAACATTTCCCCATGACAGTATTGGACATTCTTTGCTCTTTCCTAGATGTTTAATAGGTTTTGCAGCTAATTCAAGTAATATTTTCTATTATATCTCCTTGTGGTATAGCTATTACAAAGAAAGGCTATTGGTCTGGCCAGATAGCACAGCAGATTAAAGTGCCTGCTTAGGCAGACACAGGGGCCAGGGGTTTGATCCCCAGTCTGCCGTGCCAGCCCCAATCCCAGGGTGCATTGAGGCTGCGATTGAGACTGGGTGAGGTGGGCGTGCCTGTAACCCCAGGAGGGAGGTTACTTGGGAGGCTGAAAACTGGAGGATCACTACCATTACAGTCTGATCTGTGTAGTGGGACCCTGTAGACCCTGTACTAAAATACACACAAAAATAAATAAATAATAAATAAATGCTGCTGATCCATTTCCCTTCTAAGAGTCCTGCCTCTGAACACATAAAACTTTGGGGAACATTTTAGATCTAAGTCATAACACCCTTCAATTCCTTTTCCTATCTTATTGCAGTGATCATAACCTCTTTTATCATGATGGTCACAATGTTTATAAGCATCTTAATTTCATTCCTAAAATTTCCTTATTAAGATTTCTCAGGAACTTTTTTTGTACTGTGTTTTGAACCCGAAATCTTTGCACTGAACTATCTCCCTAGCCTTTTTACTTCTTTTTCTTTTATTTTTAAAGAGAAAAATATAAAAAAGACATAATTTCAAAACATGACGATAGGAATTTTTATTTGTATTTTAGGGAAGGGTCTACAGGGTGTTCAGGGTCTCACTACTAGATCAGACTTGTACTGAACCACCTGTTTACAGCCCCCAAGAGCTGGGATTATAGGTGCATGCCACACACCCAGTCTCAATTGCAGTCTCAGCTCACCCCAGGGGTGCAGGACCAGAATGGCAGGCCTGGGGATCGAACCCCCAGCCCCTGCACCTGCTTGTAGGCATTTTAATCTGCTGAGTTATTTGGCTGGCCCTATGGTGACAGAAAATTAACGATGGTTATTATGTTTCATATTCTTATCTCCGAACAGATACAAAAGTAGGTAAAAGTTCTCCGTATAATCTATTTATATGTAAAGATTTTTTCATCTTTTGTTTTGAGACAAGGTCTCATTAAGTCACTATATTTCCCAGATGGGCTCCAACTTGAAATCCTCCTACCTCAGTCTTCCAAAGTGCTGGGATTACAGGTGTATACTGCCACACCCAGCTTCTCTGGAATGTCTCAAATCAATTTTGTCAATTTAATGAAGTTCCCTTCTACTTCCATTTTTTCAGGAACTTAAAAATCATAAAAAGGTTATGTCAGGATCAAAATCTAAAGTGTGTCTCAAAGCACATGTGGGTAATCCATAGCTTCAGGATCCTCTGGCCCACAAGGACCTGGCCAGACCCTCCTGACCCAAGTCCCTCCCAACCCAGGACTCAACCATCATTGAGGGCTATGATCTGTGAATCAGAGTAGATCCAGAAGTAGATAAGACTTCTCCAGCAGGGTCAATTTGGGGCAGTAAAAATAAATGGCCTATGGTAGGGTATGGAAGCTGTTACACGTATTTCTGGCATCAAGCATGCCCTTTGGCCTCTCACATAACCTGTTACAGAGAAGGCCCTAAATTCAGATGCCTTGGATTAGGCTCTGCTCAGGACCTGTCTCTGCACCAAGGGGTCCTTACCACGTCACTTAACTGCAGGATAAAGAAGAAGCCTACTCAGGCCACTGTGTTCTAGGACAGCAAAAGCACACCCTAGGGTCAGAAGGGTGGGAAGCTATCTCCTCTCCTGCCAAGAGGTCTCTCTTTATCCTACAAGTTGAGGGAAGAGTCTACTATGGACTTCTCTTGTCTATGCCTATGTGCACGATGCCACAAAGTCCTGCAAACTTCCCTATGAAGTGCATCTCTGAGAAGAACCAGCATGGGGACTAGGGCTGGGTGGAGCTGGGTGAGTCTAAGCATGCAGTGCTCTTCTGGGCCTGGCAAATCCGGGATGCCCACAAGGGCCTGCAAGTTAGAAACACCTCCTGAGAGGGGTTTGGGTCTGTCTGAGCAGCGTAAGGACATCTGGACCCAGGGCCTGGGCAACAGGGACAGAGGCTCCCTTGGGATTACAAGCAGAAAGAACCCAGGCTTGGAGGCTGCAGGCTGCAGGGGAGACAGAACCAAGCTCTAGGACAGGGGTCAAGCCCACATCTGCTAGTGGAACACTCAGAACTCCTGGGCTTCAAGAGATCAGCCACCCCCACTGGCCATGGAGGCTGGTATGGCTTGGCTTGAGGAAGCAGGCGACCAGGTGGCCGTCAACACGAGGCAAAGCCTCTATCCATCCATGTCCTCAGCCTGGTCAGTGGCTGAGGGCTGTTCTTTGAGATGGCCAAGCATGAACTGCCCAGAGGCAGCAGCAGGTGTCTGTGGCAGCATAGACAGTTCCGCAGTCACTGCCTTCCTACAGCATTGCAGGCCAAGTGGTGGAGGGGTATTGGCAAGCCCCAGGAGAGCAGCGTGCACGTGTGCATACATCTGTGTGTGTGTGTGTGTGTGTGTGTGTGTGTGTGTGTATGACTAGGGATTGAACCCAGGGTTCAGTAAAACTGAGCTATATCTCCAGCCCCTTTTTTAATTCTCAGTTTTGAGATAAGGTCTCACTAAGTCCCTAGGTCCAATCTGATCCTCCTGCCTCAGCCTCCCAGAGTGCTTAGGATTACAGGCATGTGCTGCTACACCCCACTGTGTGTTCTTCTGTTGAGATTCCCAAAGAGGCAGCTTGGTGACTATACCACCACATCTCTGCACAAATCTGGAACTACTAAACCCTAGTGCTTCCTCTGGCCTATAATCTGGCCTAATACTCTGGCAAGTAGGGGGTTCTATGAAAGGACCCAGCGGTGTGCCAGCAGAGCCTCCAGGAACGCACTGTACAGGAAAGGTACAGAGACACCACAGATTACTAGGAGGACAGGGGTGAGTTTTCTTTTCTTTTCTTCGTTTCCTTTCCTTTTCCTTTCTCTTGCTTGCTTGCCTTTTTTTTTTTTTTTTTTTTTTTTTTTTTTTTTTTAGTACAGGGATGATTGAACTCAGGACCTTGAGCCTGCCAGGTAGGTATTTGTGTCCCTGAGCTATTGACTCTTGGCCTTTGGCTAAGACCAAGTGCAGAGGAAGAGGTGGAAAGGCTCAACCCACCCAGCACAGCTAGCACTTCCGGAAGGAAAACTGCAGGCTTCCAAGTTACGCGAGTGGCCTTCACCAAGTTTGGCTTCTCGGCCACTTTCCACAGGAACATTAGGGACAGCTCTGCATTCTCGCTGGCATTGTGGGCAGCACTCTGTAGCTATGACGTGGCACCTGCCTGCACCCTTGGGCCCCTGTGAATGACAGGGACAATGACAAGGCCAAGAGAGTTTTAGGGGGCCAGGGAGATGGCTCAGTAGAGTAAGCACTTGCCTGGCAAGTGCAAGGGCCTGAGTTCAATCCCTGGTGCTGAAAAAAAAAAAAAAAAAGAGTTTTACAAGCCAGGACAAGTCCTGGTCAGACAACCAGGCCACAGTAGGACTATCAAGCCAGCCCAGGTCATCAGAGGCCACCCTAGCCCCAGGCTGTCCAGCCCTGCTCCTCTCTTTCTAGAAACCTCTGTCTAGTGGCTTGCTGTCATCCCCCTCTCTAAGGTCACAGTGTCTTGTTTAGGATTGCCCCAGGAGCTGAGTACCCACTTTACCCTCTGGAACTTAGGTCTCACATCCTAGTAAGATGTGGAAACAGATTTATTTGTGAGCTGACCCTCACTGGTTGACCTGGGTGAGGTTACACACAGCTTCTGGGGGCCTGCCGGCTGACCTGGCAAGTGTCACTATCCTGACATCTGTGATCAGTCAGTGTCTCTATTCATCTGTGCACTGTGAGCTGTGATTATTCTAAAGCTACAGAATCCCTCTGCTGGCCCTAGCAACAGTTTTGATTAGCAATTAGAAAATAAAATGGAAAAAAAACTGCTTTGGACCCAGAGCTTAAGTCATGGGCAGTGTGGATGGTGCACAAGGAGGACTGTCCCCTTGGGACAGGGTGGGGAAGGATCAGAGGGCATCCTCCTGCCCCTCACTTGCCTGTTGTAAGCCCCAGACTCCCTCGCCTTCCTGTGCAGAGTCCTTGGCCTGGAGCTGACTGTGCTTCTTCCCTGCTTTTTCCCACCTTAGACAAGCAGTCGAATGTAGAGCACTAATGTGCACCTGATGCTTCAATCTGGGGCTCATGGGACATTGGCTGGGATTCCTTTTCTGAGGTGGCACCCCCACACAGTTGTTAGAAGCTCAGCTGGCTGTTGGCTGGGAGCTCCTGGCCTTTGGGCAGGGCCCCCTGGGCCTCTCCTAGCACAGCAGTTCTCCTGGAGGGCCAGCAGCTGAGGGCAAGTACCACTCAGTAAACTCACCATGCACTGCTCCCACCTTAAACTCCTCCAGGAGCCCCAGAAATCCTGAATCCTACAGACTCCACCAGGCAGTGCGTGCAGTATAATAAGACCCTTTTCCCTTGAGGATGCCGCCCCTACACCTACTATGCTGCAGTTTCCTGGGTGACACTTCCTGTTGCAGTTCTGGTGGCTTCTGTCTCTCAGAAATGGCTGGTCACTGTGATGCATAGCTGATCCTTATGATACACAATATCAGAGCCAACCCAAGACAGCTAAGTACATGGCCTCTGTGCCTCTTCTTTGCAGCCCATAAAACCCTCACTTCCAGGGGCGCTGAGACCTGATATTTTAAGAATGATACCAATAAGTGCCCATCAACATAAAATAAACCTGCCCTAGATCCCAGGTGTCCCTTTGGGGGTTTCTGCTTGCCGTTGTTCCACTGTAGCAGGACCCTGGGTTGAGCATGGGTCTCATTTCATAGCTCAGACTTCCTCCTTTTGTTTGTGATTTTTATTACTGGGCTGAAGTCTTCTGTGGGTTTCTTCTGTCAGTTTCATGTTTGTACCACATCTAGCCCATGTACACACAGGTATACACACACACACACACACACACACACACACATGTATACACATGCATCAAGGGACCCATGCTTACAGCAGCTGGGGGCTTGTCTGAACTTAACCTCACTTACATTGATCTCTGAGCTCAAACAAATGCAGCACTTCCAGGAATTCTCAGACAGTGTCTCATCAGTCATGGCAAAATGAGTCACATGTGGCCCACTTGCTTCCTGAGACATGCACCTTTATTGTGTTTTATTAATACAAGTAATACACACTCAGAGGGAGAAAGCCAGCACAC
>PVKA01043142.1:0-16945 GCA_004027165.1 Ctenomys sociabilis | reverse complement strand
ACGCACGTGGGCCTGTACTGGTTTCCTAGGGTTACTGCCAAGCAGCACCGTGAAGCCCAATCTGTGCACCCCCGCCCAGTGCAGGGAGTCAGAGGTCTGACACCAAGCGCAGGCAGGGTCACACCCAGGAGAACTCTGAGGGAAAACCTGGCTGAAGCCTCTCCCAGGTCCTGGGGGCTGCTGGCATGGCTGTGCCTTCCGTTTCTGCCTCTGTGGCCCAGCTGTATGTGCACATACTCCCAGTTTAAAGTACCCCGTCACTGGCTCAGCATCCGCCCTGGTCCAGGATGACCTGCGAGCCTGCGCTTGGCTACTCTGCATGGAATCTAGTCTCCAAATGCTTTATTTGTGGGTTCCAAGTGAACGTGGACTTTGGAGGGCACCGTGTAACCCAGCACCACACCTGGTAGGATCGTACTGGGGATCATAGCAAGTGTGAAGGGGACAAGCCGTGTGTTGGTACAGCAGAAAGGAATGGACACAGTTTCGCAGTGCCATATATACGTGGAGTGTCCCTTTCAGTGCAGGTCCTGCTCTCAGTCGTCATTCTCTCATGGTGATCCTAAGTCCTGGAGCTTATGTGTGTGCCCAGCTTTTCCCTTTATCATTGCAGTGCAAACCCATTATGCCTTGTAGCGAAGTCCAGAGGCCATGCACACATTCACAGCCATGGTGAGCACAGCAGCAGCAAACGCTGGCAGGACCACGTGCTGTTCTGTGCTGCTCTGGTCCTCTCTGACCTCCTGTGTCCTTCTCAGGCAGCTGGCAGTGGCACCTGATATGTCACCTGAAGCGCTCTGTGAGCCTTATCTCGTCAGTCCTCACAGCCACTTCTGGGGGGAGCGTGGCTTCCACACTACTTGTAGGAGGCCCAGCCTGTCCCTGGTCAGGGACACAGTGCTCCTGTGGGTCAGAGCGGGACCAAGCCCTGCTCCCCACCCCAGAGTCAGGGTCCAGACGCCACCACCAGCAGCACTGCCCCGGGATCTCCTCCCAGGCCCTTCTCCCCTCGGGCTTATGGCTGGGCTCAGGCCATTTTCCTCACACCAAATTCTTGACTTTGCCAAGACAGGCCAGCTGCGGATTCAGCCTCCCAGGAGGGTGTGGGGCCTCCCTTCAAATGGGGCACATTTCTGAAAACCGGACAGGACTTCCTCCCATCCAGGACACAAATTCAGAGAAAGCACAGCTTTTCTCTTGTTTCAGCGATTCTCATGCCTAGCACCTTGTGACAACAGAGCACACAGTTAAAGTACTGAATCCATCTCAGGGACTATGAACTTAGTACTGGTGAAGAATTCAGCTATGCACCAGCTTCACCCAGAAGCTTTCAGAATTTCAATGCAATTAATTTCTAACTTTTCATTTTTGTTTTACAATTGGACACCTTCAGTTATTAATAGCTGCTGCCCATTAATTGAAAGCATCGTGAATAATGAACACAGCTAGGAGAAATTTTGCTCAGGGCCGCTACTTTTGCTCTCCTGTGAGCTGCTTCACACTCCAGTATGCAGATGATGGCCACCTGGGCTTGGCTGGTGACAGAAACCCCAGCTCCTCATGGCGATCGCAGCCCCCTGCCCCATGCTCCTGTATCCTCCCCATCTTGGGCTAAAGTGGAGCACAGAATGAACTCACACCTTTGCTTCTTAAAAACGGAATGTCAGTCTTGTTTCACAAGCAGCACATGAGACAGGGTGAAGTAGCGCTCTCCTGCACTCCGAGGGCACAGACAGCAGCGTGCCGTGTTGCCCTCTCCCTGGGAATATTCTTCCTCCAGTTCCTTGCTTAAAGGCAGGATGATGCTTTCCATCTTGTTCAGAGAAAGTCCAACTGTTTTTCAGAAGGTCTGCATTCATTGCATGTCAAATACCAGGTCTGGACTTTGACAACCAAAGCTGTGCACCCTGTGGGGTGCCTCGCACCTACCACCACAACTCTGTGCATACGCAGCCAGAGGCGGGCACCTTCCCAGTCCACATGGCGACCACTCTCCAGGTGCAGGAGCCTGGCTCTGCTCTCTGTAGCAGTCCACTGCAGTGTGTGACTTGACTATCACTCTTGCTGACAGGCACTGGTGCAGCTGGCTGTGGAGAGTGAGGAGGAGGGAAGAGCTGCTCTGGGTCCCAAGCCTTTAGAACCACTGTGGGCTGAGGCTCCTGAGCAGCCGCCTTGTCATCGAAGAGCACAAATTAGATGTCACTCGGCTGCCTTTGTCATTTACACCCCAGTGCTAAGTATTAGTAAGACATTTAGAGTATTAACTGTGTCTAGTCACTAAACACTTTAAACTCCTGACTCCCGTGACAATCCAGCCACTGTAAGGAAAGGGTTAAGTGGATGCTGTGGGTTGGATGCAACTTAGGGCTGTTGCCAGCTGTGCCTCTGTGGTGGAAGCAGAGTGCCCTGCTCTGCACGTGGTAGGGCAGCAGTGGGGGCTTGGAGGAGGCTGGGTCACCAGAGAGGCCACCACTGGAAAGGCCCACGTAGTGCCAGGACCGCTGACTGGTGAGTCCCGTGGAAGCAGGTCGCTCTGAGCCCTCCGCATTTGTGTTCTCAGTCCTTCAGTCTTCTGCTCTCACGAGGTCACCTGCTCTGTGTGTCAGCTGGCACGGGGCTCTCAATGGAAGCCAGAAAGGTGAGGTCACCCAACCTTGGCACTCAGCTTCCAGAACTTCAAGCTAAATAAACCTTTTGTTTCTAAAACTGCCCAACTTAGTGTGTTAATTATTATAACTGTCCTACTAACCTGTTTTTGAAACTGTTTCATTGCTATTTTATCTTTTTTTTCTCATTAAAATGAACCAAAATAAGAATAAAACTACTACCCAGCTGTGGTTATTTTGCCCAGCGACAGAGGACACCCCAGTATAGCTAAGTCATTGTGAAGTAGGTTAATAGGTAGTCTCGTTTTATTTTTCATGCATGAACCACTAAACATATCCATGAAATTTATTCTGTGAATGAAAGCTCTGCTTTTAGGGGTAAAACAGAGGACAGAAATCTCAGTCTTACAGTATGCTTAGGCCATTCTAGCCTTTCCCTGATCAAGCCACCCAATTCTTGTGGATAATCTACATGTGCTCAGAATACATTTAGAGGACTCTGCATGACTCCTGCTGATATTCCTGGTAGTGGAGAGGGCAGAAGCACTATTCCAATTATCACCGAAGTCAGAATGACTCCAAGATTTCTATCCTGAAAGCCCAGAAGAGAGATGGAAGCACTGACCAAAATCAAGAGTCAAAGAGGGAATTTCCATTTGGGAAGAAGATGGGGTAGGCAGTCCCCATGGACCTGGTAAGTCAGAAAAGTAAGGGTGCTGGAAAAGAAGCAAAATCTGTAGCACAGAGAGTGCTCCCCCGCCGTTGGGCGCTGCGACGGAGAGCCAGGAGAGCGTGTGGAAAGGCAGCGCAGGCTGGGGCTGGGGCTTCGCCAGTTCACAGCAGACAGCTCCTTGAGAGACGGTCTCTCAGCTGCAGATGCAGGCAGCCCTGCAGTAGCTGTTGCTTCTTCCAACGCTCATGTATAAAGAGGGGAACGCTGCCTGTGGCTACGTGGAGGGTTACACAGTTTAAATCACCAAAAGCGTGATCAGAATGGATTCCCCCAGCAACAAGCCAGAGAACTGTGCTTTTGTAATTACTTTTTGCAAAAAACATATTATATGAGGTAGCAGAAATGATGGACTCGTGGGAGGGGCAAGTTCAGCGGCACTTACTCCTGCAAGCTTGCTTGTCTCCTTAATTCGCCTACTCAAATCTATTTTTGTCTCTCTGCTTCTGAGCAGTGTGACTTGGAGTTGAAGGAGCAGCCTAAGAGGATGTGCGGATTTTCCTTGCAGAGGGAAAGAGTCAGCACATGGAGGCTGCTGCAGCACACAGCATGCAGGACACAAGCACGCCCCCAGGAGCCCCCAGGAGATGACGGGGAAGCATCAGAGGCACCAAATTTAATCTTATAAACGTGCTAGGCCATGAATTCTAAAAATTTTGGATTCTTTTTAAATTATACATTACAAATCTTAGTATACGTAGCACTGCAGATTCTGTCCTTTGGAAAAGTACATCTGATTGTTCATGCTCAGATCGACAATGAGTGCTTTTACATAAGCAATGAGTCAATTTATTTACATAGATACAGAATCTGTGTGATTTAAACAACTGCTTAAGTGGAGAAGCTTTTTTCCTCTTTTGTGACAATAGCGTTTAGCTTCTCCATTGCCTGTACATGTACATCTGACTGCTGTAGCAGTGTTAAATATAAATATCACTGTGATGCTTAAATGAAAACTCTCCCTGGATACATTTCTCAAATAAACAAGACATACACTAGGAGAGCGGAAATGTCCCTACGGCCACTGCCTGGCTGAACAAGACAATCTATTAAACTGCAAGAAATTCGTATTTTCCCTCCAATACTGTGAGGAGAATAAGTAGTGATGGGGCTGTACCCAAAGCACACAAGTGATTCAGAAGAAGATAGTGGCCAACAGACAGACAGACAGACAGACAGACGAGGGGTACAGGCATAGATGTACACACAGCTAGTTAGATCTCCATTATTTTACACTTAGGTCAGATCTACAGATTGAATAAATGTACACTGAGGAGTGAAGAATATGTCTCTGCCCTAACTTGGTGTACTGAAGCTTCAGCCCCAAGGCAGTGAGAGGCATTAAGAGCTGGGCCTTGGGAGGCAGCGGAACCTAAGTGAAGCCCTGACGTGCTCTCTCATGATGGAAGCAGTGGCCTTCAGTGGGACAGGGGTTCTAGAGCCTCCTTCAACTCCACGAAGGCCCAGCAAGCCCAGGCCCCGGGCAGCCAGGCCCCCTGACCTCGCACTTCCCCGCCACCCAGTCTGGGTCTTTATATAGCAGCTCACACTGACTGACATATAGACACGTACTTCAGTTTTCACACTGTACTCATGCATGCGAAATTTTAATGTCCTTAGAAATCCAAACTCCCTGTGAGTCACTCAGTTGCTTCTTGATCATTTGATGATATTTTATTTCCAAGAAAAGAAAAAAAAAAACAATAAAGGCAATAATGCAACATCACAAAGCAAGATCGTAGAAGACTCACGACGGTCAGCATGCTGCATGCTGTTATCTTCAAAGCAGTTGCTCATAGTATATGATATAGGAATGGAAAATTGGCCGCACAGTGTAGGAACAAACCTTTCTCATCAATGAACTAATAGCAATTAGTAATCTAACTACCTTAACAGTCATAATTTCTTTTGATTTTCCTTCCTTTTCTCCTTTGTCCCATTCCAGGTTCATTTTCCTTTTGATCAGTTTCTTCCCACTTCACGACATCTACTGTGTGTTTGAGTCTTGCTTACTCTTTTAGGTTATTACACTAAGGAGACAACACGATGTCTACACACGCGAGACTCACTGATTCCACTCATGAGTATGGAAAGTGGGACATCAGTTGTGTCTGATCTTTGCTTCCATCAAAAGCTTTGACCCAGCACTCATGGGAGAGAGGACATTCACAGGAGCCCTTGCTGAGGGATTTTCTTCTAAATTCTTCATAACATTGACTATGGCGTTTCTATCATGAGGAATAAATAAAAGAGTGTATGGTGAGGTGTGCGGTGTGTACAGAGCGTATGGTGAGGTGTGTGGTGTGTACACAGTGTACGGTGAGGTGTGTGGTGTGCACAGAGCGTATGGTGAGGTGTGTGGTGTGCACAGAGCGTCTGGGAAAGGCTTACTGTAGACCACTGTGTAGACATGTAGAGAGCTCCAGGCCTGCACTGACTGTGCATCCAGGGTGCACAGGTATGGGGAGCACCATGTGCCTGCCCTTCTGCTTCCTCTGTCCCTTGATTACCTTGCACTGGTCACTGCACAAGAAGAAGGCGGGACTGTATTCTGCAGCCCTCTCTCCCTGCCCATCACCACTCAACAAAGTGGTATGTGAAAAACAATTTCTTCAACTGAAGGCAAACTCATTGATTAGTTAAATTAAACATATTATTTGCTTCTTTCAAATGGAAAAATCCAACATGGCTGCTTGCTTCGGCTTAGGACTACTGTAGCATTCCTCACATATGAACATCCTGCTGCCCGCCTGCACGCATTCACTTCAGGCACACGTGAAGATGAGTTAACGAACCCTCTGCCAGCCCTGGGCAGTGATGGGGGTTTCGGTTTGGTGAGCAATGTTGAGCAACTTCCAGTGCTTGAGAATTTCTCCAAATAGTCTCCAGGTGCACAATGAATCAATTCTAGTAAAGGTAACTGAGGACAAACTGTTCTAAAAGCTAAGAGGAAAAGCTTACAAAAGGAAACTCAGTAACATGGAAAAGCCTAGAAAGACTGTGGGAGCTTCCGGGTCCGCCTGAGCCCTCTTTCCTGCACTCCTGCCTCATGTCTAGTCTGTCCTGTCAGTGCTCTCAGCGGCTTCCTGCATCTTTCCCGTCTGGTCTGCTCTGCCTCCCGGCACCTGCTTCTCTTCCTGCCTGCTGCCCTCTGCCCCATCATAATGGTTCATGGATCGTGCCAATTTAACAAGTTCAGACTCTCTCCTAAGTGGGCTCAGCAATTCCACACCTTACGGTGTAGAGGTCCCACCTGCGGTGGTTCACTGCCCAGATGCATAAAGAGGTGAGGCAGGGTGGACTCACTTCTGGCCTTCAGAGGAGCTCCAGCATGGGCCTTCTGCTTGGACAACATCTCGTGGCTTTTCTGTTTCCAACTTGATCCTTCAGCCTTCTGCCCACTGGCCTAATGGCAGCTCCACAGGGCCCTGCACTGAGCTGAAGACTGTGGACTGAGCCCTCGGTCTCCAGGGTGCAGACGCCCTCTGCACACTTCCTCATCCAGCTCTATGGTTGACAGTCATAAGCAGTCTTGTGATTTCTTGTATATATGCACATCTTATGTTAAATCCATTTCTCCAGTAAAACACTGACTGGCACACATACCCTCCCTGCCACCTGGAAGCCAAGGCCCTGTCACTGGAAGCTGCCGCACCAGCAGGAGGACCCTCAGCTGCCGCCTACCCCATCCTTGGACTGGGGCTTCTCAATGCACTCTACATTGCAGTCTCCGGCATACCTCTGCCCTCATGTCCTGAGCCGCCTCTCCTTGCCTTCCACTCTTCCCAAGCCCACTGATGGGTCCACATTCCTGCTCAGCCACACAGCCACCCTCCTGGGCACATGCGCCCCCGCCTGCCCTCTGAGCCCTGCAGTGTGAGCCTCACTGGGCTGCTGTAATAGTGCCAGGCTTGCAGCCGCCCTGTCTTCTCTTCTCTCCTGTTTTCTTCTGTTCCTCTCCAGAGGGGAGGTCTCTGCAGCTGACACTCACATCTCACCTGCCTTCTGACAGCAGAGCTCCACAGCTGTACAGCTGCTTAAAAGGGTGGCGTTAGATCACAGGACACACACGCTGCCCTGGTCAATTGTCAGGATACTCTTTGATCTCTGAGTTTATTACCCTTAATTTCTTTTTAACCCTCACCGAAATTTCTTGTGCTTTTTGTAAATATTTTGCACAAGAGATTTCACGACTTTGCTCCTATACTTCTGTGTTTCACTGCTTTTAAACCAATACAGAGACTGTGTCCCAGCGTCACAGGGCAAGCAGCCCTCAGCTGAAATATGCACAGGAAGCAGGAGCCCCTAGTGCCCTCTGGGGAGGAATGTGGCACAGGCTGCAATGCTGGACCTGCCAGAGTGAGAGGCAGGCTTGGGTGACACCGCAGAGCCATGCAGTACACCCACCCCTGCCCTGCCCTCTCAAGGTCATCTCACTCCACATGCCACTGCTGTGGCACCCAGCACACTTGGTGCTCCCTGTATTCTGACAGGAAGCTTTTCACCCTGCACCCTCCACTTTCTGGTAGTCAAGGAGCTCGCTAGCCGCTGCCCATGGCTCACTGCCCTGTGCTCACCCCGCTTGGTACTCAGCACACCTCCTGGAACTGCTCAGCACCCGGCCAGTGTTGCAGGCAGTGCAGATGCCCCTGGAGGCCCCGCTGCACTCCGACACTCAGTGCAGGGCAGTTATTTATAGGAAAAGGAATGTACCTGAGACCAGCGCTCAGGGAAGTAAATCAGACACACAGCTTGAGAAACAGTTTCTTACATGAGAAACCCAAAGGACAAGCGCATTGCAGAGCAAAACAGAAGGAAACGGGTAGGTCTTTCGAGGTGGGAAGGGGCCCAAGGAGGAGGAGGATGGAGAAGAGGGGAAAGGTGTGAACTGAGATGCGCTGTGTGTGCATGGCGACCAGCCACAGCTAACAGAGCCCCAGTGTGCTCCAGTAAGCGCCAATGAAATCTGAGCAGCTTCCAAAATTCCTATTTGAGTTTTACTGTCACTGTTACTGTGCAAAGTGAGCCATCCGTTTTCATAGACACAGTCTCGCATCCTCTGGTAAAAGCTGGGGGACACGTGGCTTAGCAAATTTATGATTTTCTCAATGATTTTTCCAGGTGAAAAATGTAAATAGGTCAGAGAGAGTTCTGACACTAAGAAGCTCCAAAAACAAAAATCTGTCTCAGAGCTCTTCAGAGTGTAAAGTATGGTGAATGTCTTGTAAAAGAATGCCCATTTTAGATTAATTGAACTCCCAGTTGTAGAGCCAATCATGGCCCGCTAACTTATTGGGTTCTGTGAAGGCTCCTTCATTCATCCCCAGAACTGAGACAGTGTGTTCACCCGGGAACTTGGGAAAGTAGACTCTGCTGAGAACAAGATCAGGAAAGTTCATATGCAGGAATACATGGGAGACAGGCATCTGGTTTCCTGAACAGGACTCAGATTTGTAGTGTGCATTTTGAGAGAAATCCAACACCTTGGTCAGTCAGCCAAAGGTAAGGGTCAGAGCCAACAGTCTGTGCAAGGCAGTGAGGCTGGAGGCAGTGAGACTCTGGGCTGCATGACCCACAGAGCACTTACAATGCAGTGCAGTGTGAGTGAAACATTGGACACATGGACCAGTAGGGCAGGGCAGGGCAGGGCAGGGCAGGGCAGGGCAGAGCAGGACCAGACTGGAAGGGATGGGACAGGAATGGATGGGATGGGAATGCAACGGTTTTAATTTTTTTTTTTTTTTGGAACTGGGGATTAGAACTCAAGCCCTTGTGCTTGCCAGGGAAGCACTTATTCCACTGAGCCATCTCCCTGGTCCCCCATGGGAATGGAATAGAATGGAACAAAATCCCCAGAAATGCCCCGTGCCCAGTGATTTGGGTAAAAGCCCATCGCAAGAGCTGGGGAAAGGTCAGCCTGTGAAATACAGGGTTCTCAGAAAGCCTGATGGGACATGCAGAGCATGCCCTCCCACGAGCTACGTAAGATTCAACCCGCGATGGGCCACAGATCTAGTGTACAGCCTGGGACTGTTGAACTAGTGGAGGAAGGCACAGACAGAAGCAGTTCTTTCTGGTGAACTGACTGGTCCTGGGCATGTGGAAGGCGCTGGCTTTAGCACTGAGGGTCTGCAAGTCAGGGCTAACAGGTACTGTAATGAGTGCCACAGCCAGAAACGTCATTTACAGAAGCAGTGACACTGTTAAGAAATTTCATCAGCAACTTGAATAATGTGATAGAAAATCACTTGCTTTTCAGAGGTGTAAAACCCTATAAAGCAAACCAAGAATTTCAGCAAAACTTCCACTTTTCCCCTATTATTTACTAGACTTGGGGTTTTCAGTGATATTCTCTGAAAAGAACACTTTTTCTGGAACAGCTCGGGCAGTTGGAAGCCAACAGTCTTGCTCTAATTTCCCACCTCCCTGCTCCCCACAGTGCCCCAGGAAGGGGAGCTAGGACACCAGCCCCGACGCACCTTCCTTGTCGTCGTGGCGGATGATGGCGTCCTGCAGCATGTCTGCCGGGCCGAACCGGACCCTCGTGCTCCTGCCATGTCGGAGCTTCTTCAGGAAACCCTCCTGCCTCTGCAGTGCCTTCTCACGGTCATAGTAGGCCTTGAGCTGCTCACAGCGCATGCGCCTCACCAGCCGCTGCCGCTGGCCCAAGGGAAGCGACTCGAGCAGGCACTGGTCAATTTCCATGTCACGGGCTCGGAAGGCGTTGCATAGCTGGAAGCAACCTGGAACACCAGAACGGAGTCACTGCACCCATCCACAGCGCCCGGCCCGCCCACGCCCCACGCGGCCTCGCCCCATCCCCCGCTGCGTGGGAGCAGTTCAAAGCCCTTGTGCAGCTGGTGGAGACAGGAAAGCTGGGGTCTCTCTGGAGGCTCCCAGGCCACGACAAGTAAGAGACCTGGCTATAGAGAGACGCTCTTACCCCACACAGTCGCCATCCACCCAGTCTGCTGTTTTCATAAACTGCACCCATGGCGTACACCTTCTTGTCTAACCGAATAAAGCCAACTGAATTTTATGTGTTAAGTTTTGGCGTCCTGCCTAGTCTTTCTGAACACCCTAATAAAATGGCTCACACAGCATGAAGATTCTGCTAGCTAAAGTGGCAGAATACCTGCTCTGTCACTAGGATGCACTGGTGGCGTTCCACCCATCTGTTGCTGAGTCCTCTCGGGTGACGTTTATTTCTAAGAGGCCTAATTGTGCTATGTAGAATGACTGAGAGGGCACAGAGATTTTCTTTCATCATTTTAAGATCATGAATAGGAGTGTGGCTGTTGTGTTCTTTGTCCTACAAATATAACAATTAACAAACTGAATTCTTTATACTAGATGTGAAGATGCTCTCTCCTTCAAGCTGTTGTTTCCTGTCACACCACACAGTATGCCTGTAATAACTTTGTACAGTAGGATACACTTTTAACATTGGCAGACAACTGAAGCCCTGCAACCCTAGAATGTGGCTCACAAAAATTTAGGGCCTGGTATGGTGGCGCATGCCTGTGATTTCAACACTTGGGAGGCTGAGACGGGAGGATCGCCCAGGAGTTCAAGCCAGCCTGGGTTACATAGCAAGCCCGGGGCAGCCTGCATTATACAGCAAGACCTTATTAAAAAAAAAAAAATCAACAAAACAAATAAAGCCAAATAAATACTTAGAGAAGTGGTTGTATATTATCTTAAGATGTCTATCATGTGAAGCTAAAGCAATTTAAAAAACCACACATGGCTAAAAGGCTGCCAGTCGTAAGCCGCGTACAGAGCATCGCACACAGTTTCCACTTCTGTTTCTGCTGTCAGCTTTATCATTTTCACTTTCGCAAATGCACATACATCAATAGGACCATCTCTGCTTTGCAAGTACAGAAACTGGGTTGAGAAAGGCTATGCGCTGTTGAAGACCCAAGAGGTGATTTTGCGACAGCGTGTAAAGTTCTCCATACAATTCGAAGAATAAACAAGATAAAATGCAATGGCTGTCTAAAGCTAGGTGTTAAATAGTCATTGCTTCAACTTACAAGGAAAGGAAGAAGAGAGAGGAATACCTATGGGGAATTCTGATTTTGTTGTTTATTTGCACTTAAAAAAAGCCCTCAATATTCTACAATCATGTTTTCATGGCACTTCCTGTAAGTTTTTGCACGAGTGGTGTTGGAGCCACCCACTAGCCGCGGAGGCCTTTTTTGCTGTCCAAAGACCTCTCCCTCATGGATGGCAAGGTTTTGGAAAGTGTGACAAACATGTTGGTCTGACACAGGCCAGGGTGGCTGTCACAGTCATGCAGTCTGAAATTAACACTGAGCCAGAGCCCGCTGCTGCTGTCAGCTCCACCCAGAAAACTGCACTGTGTTGGGATTTACACACTTGGAAGTGCAGCACACGGCTTCCAGGACTGCCCTTGGTTGTGGCCTGGGGGCCCTCAGAGCTGCCGTCAGCTGAAGCGAGCAGTGACCCGAGTGTCCTCTGTCCATTAGCAGAGTGGAAAAGCTAATAACATGGCGCCTCCAGCTTGCAGCCTTGCAAGGGTCCTACGGTTAAACTGTCAGTTAACTTTTAAGGACTCTGCAGTGACAGCTCAGGAGTCACCGCGTCATCCCTCATACACTGTCAGAACAAGTGGCAGGGCTTGCTCTCAAATGAACTTCATTATTTTCTCTTAGGATTTGGAAGAATCGAAGGTTGCCGATATTAAACTTCAAGTTCATATATGTGAGAAATACTGACTTTGGGTATAGTTCTTGTTCAGTAACAAGGATGTGCTGATTTTAGAGAGGCTGTGAGTTGTTTTATGATGTAAAAATGGATATAGACATTGGTTTTCACGATTCAAAACTGAGTGGGCCCTGCGAGCTATCCTTTCCTCTGGTTGTCAGCTCTGGCTGTGCAGAGCACATGCTGAGATCAGCGTTTGGTGAGATGGAGGTCTGAAGCCCTCTCTGGGCTCCAGGACACTAGGAATGCCAGAGCAGATACCGCATGTGGCACAGATGGGGACTCAAGGCCGGGCTACACGAGGTCACACACGACTATACAGGGCCTGGTGCAGCTGTGCTTCACCTGCCACACCACAGACCTGCAGGTGCCACATGGCATGACTCTCCAGGCTTCTTCCCAGGCACCTGTAGCTCCCAGTGGGCTCCTTTCCCTCCCCAGGACCACGTGTGACCCATCTGCATTATCCAGGACTGTTTGTCTCCTCAGCACACACAGCAAGGACACACAGATGCACATCCCTGCCACCTGTCATGGTGGCAGGGAGCAGCAGCTCTTCAAAAACCCAGTTCTTCCCCTGAGACAATATTAGGTGCCACTTTTTAGATGCTCAGGCCTTGCTCACAGGAAGCACCACGTGTCCTGGGCGAATGCCTAGAAGACTGGGGCCTGCACAGGCCACCTGGGGCAGCAGCCACACCTGCACGGGGGCCTGGTGGCTTTGCTGCTCCTTGCTGGGAGTTTTGGCAAAGTGAGTCTTTATTTCCGCTTCTATCAGGTTTTGCCACTGATGTTTGGGGTCATAACTGTGACAACAATAAACAGTGCCTCAACTGCAGGGAGCCTTTCCCTCCCTGCCCCCCCCCCCCCTTTCAGCAGTGCTCAGTGGAGATGAGGAGGAGAGAGCATTCCGGACAAAAGCCATGGCCTCACTTTCCACCCAGCTGTGTGGGGAGTTTTTGTTTTGGTACTGGAGATTGAACTCAGGACCTTGTGCTCTGACAGGCTGGGGGTGGACTCTGATTTGCAGGATCTGCCTGCTCTCAGGGACACTTCTGCACTGCGAATCTCATGCTACCAAAGTGACAATCAGGAAAGCAGGAGGCAGGAAGAGAGCCGCCTCCAGCAGCTCTGGGACACTAGGGCCCTGGCCACTTCATGCATGTGAGAAACAACAAGCCCTCCAGACTGGACAGCCCTGCACCCCTCCTAGCATGTCCTTGAAGCAGCTTGCCTTCAGCCTTCCCCAAGAGTAAGGTGACAGCCAGAGAGACTTTGGAGCATCTTCGTGAGACCAAAATTGAAAGCCAGCAAAGGAAGCACAGAAAGGAAAAAGTGAAGGTACATTCTGGAAACAAGTGTTTGAGCTCAAGTAGGGTAGCAGGTGCTCTAGAGCGAGGTGGTGTGGAGAGCCTGTGCCCAGCACCATGGTGTCCTGACCTCAGAGCACTGGAGCAAGGCAGAAGTAGGGAGGAGGAAGTTAAAGGAAGAAGAACTGAAGAAGATGAACCACTGAGAGCATTTGCTGTGAACAGCTCTGAACGCCTCCACCCCACTGGAGTGAAACTCTGCCAACCCCAGCTCATCACACATACAGCGTTGGGGATTTTCACACACTGCTCCACGGAGGCACAAAGCGTTAATAAGAGTGTAAGTGATGACCCAAGGGACACGCATCAAAGGCCTACGCATGGCTCTCAGAGAGTAGTTTTTCCTTTATGAGGAGCGACGGGCGACTGATGAAATTGTTTGTGTGGGGGCCACACACCAGAACAAAGCTGAGCACAGCACAAGTGCACTGCACAGGCACTTCCTACCACCACCTGCATGAGTGTCACCGGCAGAAAGAGGTCCTTGCGTGCAATGTGTGCAGAAATGTGCCAAGCCAACTGACCCGGTGAATAGTGCTTCAAGAAACAAACCCCAAGAAGTAACAAATTTTTGATTATCCATTGACTGAAAAAATTCACATGAAAATTTGTGGATGAAACTACTGCAGCTCATTGATATAAATTTATAGCTTTAAATGTATATCAGAAAACAGCCTTAAAAACTGATGAGTAATCAGAAATGGTGGCGCAGATCTGTAACTGCAGCCCTCTGGAGGCTGAGGCAGTAAGAGGGCTGAGAGTTCGAGGCCAGCTTTGGCTGCGTAGTGAGCTCATGGCCAGCCTGAACTATGTGAAAAACCCTACCTCAAAAAAAAAAAAAAAAAAAAAAAAAAAAAAAAAAAAAAAAAAAAAAATCAGTGTGCAAAGTATCTGACTCATAACACAAGAAGAGAATAATATGGGAAGCCCAAGTAAAAAGAAAGAAAAAATTATAACTTTCCATAATAAATACAATGTAGGGTTTCTTTTTGTTGTTGTTGTTTTTTTAAAGGAAGGTACAGATAAGCAGAAAGGAAGGTGGGCGAGCCACGAGCAGTGGGTAGCGCTGTGACCTCCGGCACCTGCCTCAAGCCAGTGCAGGAATAGCGTTGCTGTCATTCGACGGCTTCAGCCAGTTAGGAGCTTAGCGCCAAGGACAGAAGTCAAAAGGAAGAAACAACAACAAAAACCCAGCTTAACTTACTTTACTCATGCTTAAGGGATAGAATACCTGAACTTTTTGCCCGATTCCCTCGGGAAATAAAAAACGGATGGCAATTACTTCAACTCGGTTTCCAGAGTTACCAGGACCTCAACGGAGAAAGCAAAGCAAAGCGACGTGTGCCGGCCGGAGCCCTCGCGACGCCCGGTAGCCTGTGAGCCCGCGCATGCCCAGCGGCCCCCGGTCTTCAAGCGCCACCATGTACGGAGCTCCTTGGACACTAAATTCAGAGCAAAAGATCTAACTCTCATCATTTCTATTCTAGCTTGAAATGAAGCTCTTAGTACAGAATAATTATAACAGCAGAGAAGAAAGGGGCATCAAATGTGTGTAGGAAGAGGAAAAATGCAGTTATCATTGTAAATAATGTTATCTAAATAGAAATCCAGTACATATTAGGAATCGGCTGCTAGGCCTGATAACTCAGGAGTTTGCTGAATTCAAAGCTGTGCACAAACAGCAGAAGGTAACCTCCTCTCTAAACCTAACAAAAGGTGTGCTATTTTGCTGCCATACTGGTAAACATGAAGAAATAAAAATAGCATTGATTGACAAAGTTGATAAATGTCACTAGGTTTGAAAAACAAATAACTAGTACATTTTAAGCAGCATCTTTCTGACACCCAAGACATATGCACCAGACAGTGCTTGAAAAGTTGCAGGTAAACTGGACACAGAACAAGCGAACGTATAGGAAAAGATTTAGCCGTAACAGAAGCTGCACAACCGCTGCTCGGAGTTCACCTTCTCGCCCCATTATTTGCTACTCCTGGCACTGGTAAGAGAATAGAAACAACCAATGGAACAAGCTGCACCAGATGCCACACGAGGGCAGCCATCAGGGCTGTGATGAGGTGGCAAAAGCCAGTCACTCCGGGCAGAAGTTCCTCGCAATCGTAGCACTCAAGCAAGAGCACAGCGGCAAGGAACCGGGGCGCCTCCTCCCAAGCCCACACTCTGCAAAGAGCCACATGAAAGCATCACAGAGCTCAATTAAAACCTGAAGCTGTGACTCTGCCAGAGGACAACATAAAAAATATTTGCAAAGAAGACTTCACGCCAAAACACCATCAGCAGAAGAGCACCTTGCTGTGCCGTGAGGCACCGTGAAGAGGACAGAAACAAAAGCTACATGATGCAAAAGTCACTCGCTACCCACACATCTAGTAAGAGAATTGTATCTCAAATATGTCAAAGCCCACAGTAAAAAGCTACAATACAACTGGAAGATGTAGAAACACATGAGATGACACTCAGAGATTCAGGAATAGCCGGTAATGTCATCAGCTGCCCAGAGAGTGACAGGCCGGTGTCCTTGAGGTCCATGCGCAGGTGGCCTGGGTGTGTGCACTCAGGCATATGAGCGCCGTGCAGCTCCTCAGAGGGACCCAGGGATGGCTTATCTTTACGCACACTCGTGCAAAGAGCTGCCCCAAATTCTGTGCATTTGGGAACATTATCCGCCATCAGGGAAGTGCAGAATGAAGCCGTGGTGACATCGCGCTGTACATGCGTTAGAAGAACAAGCACAACAGCTAGTGGTGGCAAAGACTTCTTACGCCTCAAACACACTATTGGAATGGAAAACATGACAGCTACTCAGGAGAATAGCTTGGCAGCTTTTGACACAGCTGTGTGACACAGTAGCGCTCGCAGGTGAAGCTGCTGCTCAGTGCAGCCCCAGGCGGCTCTGCCTCGCTGGGCCTGCTTGTTCTCCTCAGCGGCGGAGGGTGCATTCCCACTTGGGTGGGTTGCTGGGCTCTCTGCTAAAGGCACTGTCACGCAGTTGCGTGGTGGTGGCTGGAGGTGTCCGAGGAGCAGCCCCAGGGAGACAGACTTGAGTACCGGCCCAGAGCTACCGGTGTGACCTGTTGTCTCAATTTTCAAACTGGATCTTGGGTGATACATTTCTTCCTTCATAAAGGGTCTGCAAAACTCTGAGAGGAATATGAACTCTGGCTCAAGGTTCAACATGTTCTTGGGGCCATTGGAAATAGGTCTCTTATGAGTCTGTTTTTCCAAGAGAAAATCAGGTCATCATAATGAGGTAAAAATACTATAATTTCCTCGTAATAAAAGTCAACCTTGTAACTTCTGCATAGGATTATATATGTCTGGGAATGGGGAGGGTGAGTTTGCCCAGTAGGACAGATTCCCTACTTCTGATGTGCAACAGGGCAAGAAGGAAGAGGGCCATCATGGACTTACCCGGAGACTACACACTGCGCTGGCCCTGTGTCCTCTGCCCCGCGTCCTCTGCCCCGTGTCCTCTGCCCCTGTATCC